>CM043000.1:2356218-2666218 GCA_023678885.1 Pogostemon cablin
ACTTGAGGAATAACTCCAACCTACTTCATCAAAATGAGGGAGAGAGCATCTAGTATCGTTAACCACATCGAATCAACCATTGACAAACAAACGGTTGCAGTGATCCCAGAGCCCTTCGTGGGAGGATCAGAATCACATCTGGGGGACTCCAGCTAAATGTTCAAAAGATGAAATACAACAAAAAAAAAAGACGAACAAGGTCAGAAGGAAACTTACTGTAAATAGAAGGTAAAAGAACCAAGAGAATTGAAGCACATACTGTCCTATATCTTACCTCACCATCGTCCACTGCTTCATCAGTCAGAGTGGCAACAGCAAAAACAACACCCAACAGACCCTCAATGGCCAAAGTGATGGCATGTGCTTCACTAGCAACCAAGACAGTAGCATTTGATGCATCAGTGTCTAAGCTCCACTCAATACCTGACATGATATCATGCTCAACATGTCATCCGACACTGCCATTCACAATGAAGATAACTAATGACTAAAAATGATAAATCTAGTAGCTGAACAATAATGTAACAGGTAAAGGTATCATATTGGCAACTAACGATCTTAAAAAAATAAGATCACAAACACAAGGAAAAATAACTAAAGAATCACTAGGACTACTGACCCTAATTCAGTGATCATTTGAAAATCAGAAATTATATAGGGTGATGTCATAATATTTTAAACATGGATTAAAGGAACTCAAAATCTATTTAAACATTTAATTTACTTACCAAGCCAATAAACTAAGCATAAAGTAGAATATGCAATGTGAAACTCTCTAATAATAAACTGTCAAAGGGCATTAGCCTTGAGTTATTCGAAGAAAAGATGACAGTGACGGCAAATTACTACTGATATGAAGTCTGTTGCTATCGCCCCGCAGACAAAAGCACTCAGTTACTTTGGTCAAAAAAACTGATTACAGATGCCTTGAATATAATAAAATAATAAACCCAATTTCCATATGATGATCCGAATTTCAATAAATAAATTCTACTTCTCCATAATGGCATCATCATAATCTACAGGATGCTAATATAATAAAATAATAAACCCAATTTCCATATGATGATCCGACTTTCAATAAATAAATTCTACTTCTCCATCATGGCATCATCATAATCTACAGGATGCAATTTATAGACATGAACTGTTAAAAAATTTGATTCATGGATGAAAACTTTTTAAATGAGGTATAAACATCAGTAAATACAGAATTAATCAGTATCAAACATTAACATCAATATAAAGACACAACTTTAAGTCCCAGCCAGTCACTTAAAATCCCCTTTTAGTCAGCACCATGATTTTTATTTTTTTTTAACCAAGTTCACAAAAAAGTACACATATTACCTTTTGCCTTACTGCTAAACATTCCAGCAACAGCTGCAAGGCTTTCCTCGCCAGTTTCCATGTACTGCAAAAATTAATAAGGAGCCATCAATCACAACTTTAAAATAAAAATTCCTAGATAATGAGAGAAAAAATGAAAGCAGCATAAAGTGCAATCAAATCAAAAACCCACACATAACAGAACTCATCCAGAATATGTATGCCTTGCGACAAAAGCACTTAAACACTAACTTTACAAAAATTTTCTCCTCTCTTGAAAAATGTTTCCAGAGATAAAAAGCACCCAAAGTTTTAGAGATAATATCAATTTCAGTCCTATAACTTTGGTTGAATCCAATTTTCGTCCCGTTGTTTTATACCTTTTCAATTTAAGTTATTTATTTCAATTTTAGTCCTATAACTTTTTACTTTTTCGGTTTTAGATTTTTTGCCAAAATAAATAATAAAAAATAAATTTACAGGAGTTTTCAGGTCCGACAAGTTCTTTAAGTCCTGTAAGTTTTGAAGAAGAATTTGCAAAAGGACTAAAATTGAAAAAATAAAAGGTTACAGGACTAAAATCAGAAAAGTAAAAAGTTACAAGACTAAATTGGATTCAACCAAAGTCACAGGAACAAAATTGATATTTTACCCAACATTTTATGTAATGAATGGAAAAGGAGCACTTACGTGCACAGTGGAAACAACTCGAGCAAGAGCCTTTACCATGCCCTCAACAATATTGGAGTTGTTGGGATTCCTGTAACACAATTTAGACAACTTACATACAAAACAAACAGAACATTAACAAATAAACAACTTCATTTGTTTCTGCAAGTAGTCAAGTATAATGGAGGTCTTCATTTAAAATTAAAAAAATAAAAAATAAAAAAATTCCTGTTCGCAAACTGTAAATGTGAACACTTTTGAAAATACCACGACCTGATACCGAAGCTCAAAGAGCAGCTCTACTTTTAGTCCTACTACAAACACCCTCTAAGGATTCTTAGCTTTCTAGTTTCTAGCCATATGGACCAATATAATACCGAAACTATAATCCACCACAGAATTTTTCCATGTAGTGAGATCACCCAAACTAGTCAGAAATAATTATAGTACAGGTTGTGGTGCCATCTAATGCACACCCAATTTTAACAAAATAAAATTATGACTCTACTATTAACAATAGTTTTTCCTGAAAATGGCACTTGATCCTGCATACTAGGCCCAATAGAAAACATGGTGATTCCTAATCTCCATATCATGAAATAAAAATTCCAAATTGTTCAAGGAACTTGTAAATCAAATTATGTAGTTACCAAAAATGCTCAAGCTTGTCAAAAAGGAGATTAAGTTGACGCAACATAAGCTAATAGCAATCTTTTCCCAAAACCATGGAAGGTGATAGAGTGAAATGCAGGTGGCGAAGATTAGCATAGAAGACCAAATTACATCTTTAAGCCAATATATATATATATATATATATATATATATATATATATATATATGCTTGTTAAGAGACATAAGAACAAAGTCATAGAGACTGCCCATACTAAATAAATGTATTGGCAAATGGAATGGAAACCAAAATTGTTTTTTGTTTTTCAAAATCCAAAGCCACTGTTAGGTAGGAAAAAGATGAACTCTGAGGAGAATTTAAAACAAATTAAAAGTTTATGTCTTTCAAGTTGATAACTTGATAGACCACCCACCAGTAGAACCACTTTCACTACAACAAAAAAAAAAAATTTTTTAAATATGATAAACAAAGAGTATATTAAACTAGATAGATAAGGAACAAGGAATCCCTTACACGGAAGACAGAACAGTTACAAAGCATGGAAATTGTTCCATTACAATGATAAACAGATGAAGTTTTCGACAATGGATGTTCTTAATAAAGCACGTAGAGAGGAAAAGCAGTCTCGCACTTAAGCTCTACTAAAATAACAATGACTTCACAGGTGTTTCATTAGTGCTTCAACATGAAAAGAAACAAAATTTCCCAACTTAAAATAAATGTAGTTTCTAAGAACAAGAGAAAGATCAAAGCATAATATATAGAATATGCCCTTACAGATCAAAGTTCTGAAAAAGAATGCGCAAGGTGCGTGCTTCCACACAGAAACCCTGAAATTGCAGAACTCCAAATAATTAGTATATAGATGCTGGCACTGCACCACCAAAACAAACTTAAGCTTGGGAACTTGTTTAATTGATATTACCCTCAAGATTTCAAGGACTAGAATGCGATGCCACAATGGTAAATCAAGAGCTATAACCCGCACTAACATACTCAGAAACACCTGTTTAAACCAAACAAAAGTGATGCATTAGCAGACATGCATAAACACAAATTTGGATAAATTAAACAAATAAATGCATGTGGTTAGGAACTTGATCTCGATAGGCAAAGGCAAGAGAAGCCTAAATAGAGAGTGATACAAAAGTATGCATAATTTTAAGTGGTTGAAGACATTAACAACTAGCTAGTGAAGGATAATTGTTTTGTAGTCATGATTAGATTTGTTGCTGAAAATGGACATTTTGGGCTTTATGTAAATTACATAGTTCTCATCCTCATACAGTCGGTACTCTCAGCAGTTTGCACAGGCCCCTATAACCCTCTAAATTTGGTTCTAAGGTGTTAATAGTTGAGGTGCATAATATTTGGAGTACTTTTTGGTAAAGTAGATATCCTAGGACAGATCCCTGAAACTTTGAGATATTTTAAATTCCATGATTCTAAGCATTATTAGGTTTCCCTTTTCCTGTTTTCCAGATGTCGATCTCCATGTGTGTGTGTCCTAGTTATAACTCCAACTTTTAATTGAAAAATATACAGATTCAATTCCTCCTAATTCTATGTACCACTCTAGATACATGCACTCTTTAAACTATGTTTTTGGCATTATCGTTCCAGATGGAAACATTTTGCAGCATTTCCGTAGCTTAGAAAGAATAAATTTCATCTGGTCGCATATTTGCATTTGACATGACATGTAACAATGTATACATTAGAAATTTCTGGAGAAACGCTACAGTGAAAATTCATAAATCAATTTGCAATTTTAAAAAATTATTTTGCACCCTCACTGAAAGATTTAGAACTGTTAGATGATTAATTATCATTTTAGGGGAAGACAGCACCTGTACCCTTTTCACGGTTCTCCTTTAAAAGTAACAAACAAAGAACACATGACCAATTTCAAAAGACGTGCAGAATATGTTATGACCACTCAGAATCATGATTACAGAAAAAGAATGCAGTTGTTAACTTGTTATACTGTGAATGTTTGCTCCTTTAATGCTCAATTTTGTGGCTAAAGAGCAGAAAAGTATTTGTTTTGTATTGGGGTCATCGAAATTTTAAAGGCTCACATTTCTGATTTAATTAGAAATCAGTGTTATGCTTTGTAACATTTTTTGCTTGTACTTCATGTAACGGATTTCTAATCTCCATATTCTTTCTAGTTCTAATAAAAAAAAATTATTATTATCATAAAATTATGGCTCCAACAGAATCACCCATTTTAGTAAACATATTGCTCAATGAAGAGTCAGGCCAACACAAGGCAATAATACTTTGAAAATAGACACTGCTATTCCATAAGATATGCTACTGTAAGTTGAAATGACACAATTCTAACATATTAGAATGAAGATAGCATCCAGCTAATAGATATCAAACAGAATGTTGACGTAAGCTTCATATCCTTATATTGCCCCCATAATCCCATGTCCAATTCCCCCTTCTCCATAACTTCATCATGCTCCATTTCCTTATTGTCCTATACGCAATCCTTCCTTTACTCATTACTTATAATCTTGTTAATTCTAGAATACGGCAGATTGGCACTTCTCTAAGCATGTCCAGTACGACAATATTCTATTTCAAGAACCATGTAACAAACTGTGAAAATGAGTAGGAATATATTACCTCAGATTCAGTAGTCAGGGATGAACTATAAAGTCTAATAATATGGGCTACACAGCGCAAGACCAAGCGGCGAAAGTAAGGCTCTCCTACTTCTCCTTCTAGCTGAAAGCATATTAATTTTCATTTAATTATTAATTTTGAGAGGACTGAAAGACAATATGAAAATACATGTCCATAATAATACATGTTTCAAAAAGCAGCTTATTGACTTAAAATTAATCACCTCAGAGTTGGTACGAAGTGACGTCATGAGGATTGAGCAGACTTGCCGGCGCAAAACCTG
This sequence comes from Pogostemon cablin, assembly GCA_023678885.1. Classification (NCBI taxonomy): domain Eukaryota; kingdom Viridiplantae; phylum Streptophyta; class Magnoliopsida; order Lamiales; family Lamiaceae; genus Pogostemon; species Pogostemon cablin. The sequence goes on from CM043000.1 coordinate 2,361,771, forward strand.
TTTTTTCTTTAATACTATATATTAGACAAGCACAACTATGATACAAAATTTCCAGATCTCTGCCAAACACACTTTTATTATTACCTGTTCAAAAGGAATCAAGGTCCTGAAGAGAACCACATAATTTGATAATATGAACCTGATAAGTCATCAAGATCAGTTATTAAATTATCGTACTAATCAAATTTGAAGCATCCTTTAAGAAGTCACCTTTTTGAATGTGTAAATAAGCTGCAGAATTTTGATGAGATTTAAAATCAAGGCCAACACTTAATAGTGTTATGGGTGACAATGCATAGACGCATTCAATTATAGATGCCAAATCAACAGAAACTTTGCATCACAAAACTAAAGCCATGACTGCAGAATAAAAGCTAGAATAGAAAACATAAAATTGTAATAACAAACATTTGTAAACTTTTACCTAATAATTACCTTGCTTTCCAACTTTTCCACTCAGCTTACTCTTTCAGAGAAATTGAATATTACAAAATCTGCTTTAGCCTTTTCTTATTCCCACGTAACAATTCTATTAGTCAGTAAATTCCAAAAGGCTGTCTAATTATAAAGAGCTTCCATACTTAACCCCCAAATGAAGTCCAATATTCTCCTCCTTCCCAGTGCTCACTCCACTGTCATCTATCTCCAGTTCCTTATTTTAATGACCACTGGAAGGTAAAACTCATCACCCCCAATCTGAGATGCAGACTTTTCTTGTCTATCCATGATCATAAAAAATTTGCATTATCTAAGTAAATTAAAATCTGCAGGTTGCATATGATCTCCATTTTGTGGCTGTCTTATCTAAATCTTTACAGTGAGAATAGGGAGTAAGAGAACATTTGGATAATGAAGAAAAATCAACTGGACAAACCATGAATTTTAGAACATTTATATGGTTATGGTTTAAAGTAACTAGTGAAGAGAAGATATTTCTCTAGTGCTGAGCTTTGAGTCTATGACATACTTTGATTCTCCAGGAAATATACTATTAAAATCCTACTCCAGCTTGCACGGGGATCTCACTTAACAAATTTGAAAATGACTATCAATGATTGACCCAAAGAGCAAAAGTTTCAGTGACCAAATTTGAGTTGCTATTTCAGGTTCTGATTAATTAGTGCGAACAATTAGAAAATAATGTACTGGGGGAGGGGAGTGGGGCTGAATCCCAGAAATTTGATGCTCTGGTTTTTCTATTATCTTCAAAAGCATGGACTCGGTCACTCGGTGAAGTGCAAATAACAGTGAATATGAATTACAGAAATGTGTGGCATTACCTCCAACGATGAACATTTAACACAAAATAATTAAGTTCAATACTGTATTCTTAACTAGCCATCTGCCATTCTACTAAAGCATGAGATTGTAGTAAATGATCAACTCAAGGACACCATATAATACAAGTACAAAATGGAAGAGAAGAAAAGCCCTATTAAATGATGACTAGAAAACAATAGATTCGGCAACCCTAAATAACTTCAATATTTAAGGTCGTCATATTCAAGTCAAGATTTGACAGGCGCAATTTAATCCAAAGGTTAATAGGATGAACTTATAAAACTTGCGACTCAGTTCTAATCCAGAACAAGTTTAGACTCGAGTCCGATGCCTTTTTACCTTCAGCATGGATAAGAAATCTTACTATCAAAATCCTATAATAGTCATCAAAACAAAATAATTTGAGCTTTTGGTTGACTTTTAAGCAAACAAACTGCATCCAAACTAAAAAGTTATATCACTAACGAATTACTAGTAAAGGCTAAAGCCACTTGACATTCAATTATTATTGATAAATTAATAACCACTGGATATCTAAATATAATATTCTTTTAGAATCTAAGTTTATCCAGATATAAATTGCTCTTATTAAAAATTGATTGATAAATGAATGACAATTAAAAGATGACTAGGCATACAGCCTAAAAAATTCATTCAGTACCATTCTTCTGCAATAACTTGACATTTTCATGTAGCATTACATCTCTATTACCTCAGAAGAACATGCCAATTTGGGTGGAACTAATACCATCTTACTTGCTCAAACCTTATTGTTAAAAAAGCATACACAAAGTTAGGCCTAGGTACCAACAACAAGTCATGTAATGAATTAAAATTGGCGCAACAGTCATAAAAAGTTTTGGGGGAAAAAAAACTACATTATTATCCACATCAATCACAGTTCATTTATAATAGCAAAAAATGAAAGGCGGTCCAGTGGGATGTGGATAAAGTAAAGTCCTCCCATGACATGGCAACACCCAAATATGTTCTTCTAAAAACAGCCGGAGGAGATCCCTTGAACTCACAAGCACCAATATATATCAAGTCAAAAAGAGACAATTGCTTCAACTAAGAGTATGAATAAGAAAGATGAACTTCTTACTCAAGTATGTCAAGCGCAAACGTTCGCTGAATGTACCCAACACGTAACCAAATAGTCTGAAACCATAAAATGCAAACATTTAAAGATTACTATATTTATGGCTGACAGCATAATTTACTCAACAATAAAAAAGGAATATGTGAGTGGACATTATTACTTAGAATTCATAAAAGAGTTTGTATATTGTTTCAAATCTAGCACATACAGATCCACCTGCAGCAAGAGTTGCCAAGTCTTCCAGTAAGCAAAGTCCATGCTTCCCAGGTTCTGTAAGAGTGTCCCTCTTTAATGATGGCCCTCCAGAGATAACTTCTGACTCCAACAACCTATGTGTGCATGGTTAATTATTATATGAGCAGACCGTGAAGAATAGCATTCTAATTAAAGCTACCAACACACCCCAAAATATTTACTAATACCCCCCACCCCCAACAACCAAAAAAACCCACACAAAAATAACGTATACCTTAACCACTCATTTGCTACCATAAGAATAGTAGGTCAAAAGACAGGTATTAAGAAACAAGAAATCTAATTTATATATGTAATATGGCTCAAAGGGACAGGATAGACATAATTATGATTATAAAAAAAGAACAGAAAGAAAGAATCCACATACTCTAACCGCTTAATGTTGCGATTGACATCACTAGTCACAGAATTTGTTCGAGATATGTATCCTCCAGAACCAAATTTTCCTGCAGGCAGTGACTCTGCGCAAACCACATGATCAAATATCAACGCTACTGCTTGTCTGAATGTTGCTGCAGCCGTACTGGACAATCACTAACAGTAAGTTTGTAGAACACAAAAAAATTAAGAGTGGAGAACGAGGAAAGAGATAATTATTTGTATAATCAGAAGTTAACTTACTTTCTCACACTGTCAGATGACCTATTGTTTTCAAGGAGCCGGAGACAAATGCCAAGAGCATTAGCCATGTTCTCCTGCCAATAAAAGAAAGTGAAGAGCACAATCAGCTTAAATCAGTCATGTCCCACAACTCATGTCAATTTCTTCCGCACCAAAACTTAAATAAAAAAATGGAGTGTACTTGAAACAAGCAGCCTTCTATATAAAAATGTTTCACAAGGAAATGACATTGAATTATGAAAATGAAACTAAGAGAGAGTTAAAATTTACACATCAATTATTTGGACAAGGCCAACAAAAATAGCTTAAATATCATAATCATACCATACCAGGCAAGACATTAAGCTCCAGATGCAATCACATGCCTTCAACGACATAACAAGATGTACATAAAATAAACTATTTTATCAAGACAGCACAATATATATTTTGTGTGTATAGAAATTTAGACAAAAGAAACAAAAAATATAATTTGAGTCTCACCTCATTATCAGGTAGTAATCGAGATTGAAATATTATGAGTATAGTCTGGAGGGTCTTAAGTTGAATGCTCTCATCTGCCATCTCAGCATGCTGAATGAAAAATAAAGTATGTATTTAGCAAATGTGCGATTTCAATGCATTCTATCATGAAAGTAGATGAAAAGTAAGCCTAACTGACAATTCATATGTTCTCTCAGTAATTCAAGTCCACGAATATTTATAAATTTCACAAATGCTGCACCTAGTAACACCACCTAGTAACACCCCCGATCTCTATATATACCCCAAATTATGGACTAAGTAGTCCTTTAAAAAAAGGACAATTTTATTCTTCTATACATAGAAAAAAAATTGTGTTTGGCAGCCGAGCACCTTACTTAGAAAACTTTACATGCCTTTTGTGTTCAGTGGCTGAAAAAAAGCGTTTAGTTCAGTCACCGGACACCCTTGCTAAGAAATTTAAAGGAGGTAGAATTGTCTATTTTAGAGTGTATTTAAAGGAGCAAAAACAGGAATGAATTAACGTTGGGTGTATTTAGCATGTAAGGCATAATAGCATTCAGGAGTGTTAAGCTCCGGACCCTTTCACAAAATGCAGTTTCTTTGTACAGTACTTTGGGTTTTAAAAATGAATTTCCGTATTAGATAATTGAGCCCCAATCAAAAGCATTTCTCCTGAAAAGACTAGTCATGGATTGACTATTGATATAGGAGAAACTTTTAGAATATATAAAAGTATGTAAACCTCATTAGAGTTTTTGAGCTTCTACTAATTTAATGAAATTCCACGTACTTGATTAAATCCCTGGAGCTCTGACCTCGAGATGCAACATCTAGCTTTCTCTACTTTATTTTATACATTATTTCCAATTATATTCACAAGTTCAAGACTTCCATTCGCTAGTAAGCACATCAATTACAAAAATTTTGCCATACATATGCAACTAAACAATCTTGGGAACATTAAAGTATATTTGAAAGGGCAGCTCCTGAGCTTCATCATCTCCTGATTAGTCTTATCAGCATTTTCCTACTTAATTTCATTAATATAACAATTAGACAACAAGAAGAAGAAGAATGCGTTCTGTAGCTGCATGTACCCAAAATCTTCAGGCTTTCTTTTTGTTTTTATCCTTTTGTTGAGGAAGGTGGATAATGTTAGACCAGTTAGTTGACAACAGTGTCAATATATGTCATAGTCCTTTCAAAAATGGCAAAAATTCATATGAAGATCTCAGTGAATTTCTAAGAAAAATGTTGAAAGAATATAAATTGCTACAGTATTTGGGACTCGATTAAATCAGGTTACTGAATAGGTATTAATACAGGAGATATGATCGGCAAGCAAGCGTGGAGATAAGCATATACGACTTCCAACTTACCTCCTTGAGAGTGGAGAGGATATCCTTCAAAGCAGAAGGAGCAATAGCATCGTGCGAAATAAGCTTTTGCAGACATGACAGACCAATCACACTGAGCTTAACATTTTTTACTTCGCAAGCCATCACAAATATCCTTATAATGTCGTCATTGTGAGCAATCTCATTAGGGCTCGCCAAAGATCTTAGCTGAAATTTTGAAATCAATCAGTTGTCACCTAAGTAGTGAAAACGGCGTAATTTAAACTGAAAAGCTAATGGGACTAAAAACCGTGCATCCGATCACCAAATAATATCGGTTTCGATGAGATCAATTGAAGAAGAAATGAAGAGGGATGGGGAGAGAGAGACCTTCAAGATTGCATGTTCGGCGGCGTCCTTGATGGCGGGATAGCGGCGGCGAGACTCAGCTGAAAGAGCCCTTAGATCGGACTCCAAAACCGTCATGAAAGCCGCCATCCTTGAAAACAGCCTTTCCTACTTCTCCCTTCGATTTCGTTCCTCCTTCACTGCATCTATCGAATTTCCAAGCTTGCTTCTCTGTGTGTTTTGTGGAGAGTGGAGTGAAGAAGACGGATCTGCGTCTGCTGCTACCCTCTAGGCCTCTACTGCTGTGCCCGATTGGTTTCACAAACGAAAGACGTCACGTGTACATCGCGTGAATGTTCATGCATTTTATTTTTCAACTTACGACTCCAATTATCCAATTTAACTAGTAATTAACAAGTGCGTTGCACGGTATGTGTTAGTTTTAGGGTAATAATTTCGCTTAATTTTATGATTTTTGACTGAATAATATTTATTTAAATTATATGATTTGTTTGAGAAATAAATGATCAGTATTGGATTATTATAATTATTTAATTATTTTAATGGGTAGCTGAGAGGTGGATGAGATTTGTTTAAGAAATAGATGCTCAAGATTGGATTTATTTTAGATTGGACTAAATTATTTCCTAATTTGAAAAAATTATAATTATTAATTCCAGCAATTGAGCTCTGCTCCCCAGGTTTAACAACAACCAGAGCTCCAACATTGTGCTGAGTCATCGACTTCACAGCATCATACACTGTATCATTGGTGGTGCACCTGAGCCAGGATCCATCTGCACCCTTCCCTTTGGCTTTCTGAACATCAAATATAGTAGTGCTTTCGAAATTATATAGATTCGTCGTATGGCTTCCTACCATCCTCACACAATTAATAACTCAAGAACAAAACACTTGGAGTTGTATGTACAATTAATCATCAATTAAATAATAATTAAAGTGAGTGAAATTAGTTTTACATGTGGAGATGATTAATTATAATAAATTAGGGATTATGGGCACTATGGGCATCCGTGCGTTGCACAAGATGTGTTATTTTTAAGGCAACAACAATTTCACTTAATTTTATGAGGTTTGAACCGAATAATATTTATTTGAATATGAAGTGAGATTATTCATAATTACAATTATTTAATAATTTTAATGAGTTGCTGAGATTTGTTTTATAAATATATGGTCAGGATTTTACCCTCTGGAAACACTATGTCATAAACCCTAAGACCCTAAATCCTAAACCCTAAAATCTTAAACCCCTATATCCTAAACCCTAAACCCTAAACCCTAAACTCTTTGATGGTTAGGATTTGATTTATATTTAATATTATTAATTTTTTAATAAATAATATTTTGATTCTTAATTTGAAAAAGTCATAATTATAATTATTTAATTATCTTATTTCCTAATTTGAAAAAGTTATAATTATAATTATTTAATTATTTTAATGGGTAGTTGAGATTTGTTTGAGTTTCTCTCATCTGGTTTTGGTATGGTTTGAATCTTGTTGTCGTATTATTTCTTTATTTATTTATTTTAATTATCTCATAATATGACAAATTAAAATGCAACAATAAAATTTTCATTTTTTAAAATTATAGGATCAGATTCTATATTACTAATTTACACAATTCAAAATCATTTATTGTTTACACATCTTAGTGAATTAACGAACCCTTTCGAATGCAATATTGGTTACAGTATAAATAAAAGAATGTTTCATTTGAAACATGTAGATATTCGATGTTTATTGCAAAATAAGTTGTTTTGAAAAATTAATACTCTATCCGTCCCATCCAAATAGTTTATTTTTTCCATTTTGGTCGTCCCACTCAAAGAGTTCACTTTCCTTTTTTACACACATGGACACACACACACCAACTAATACAATTAAAATATGAGACCCACACTCCAACTAATACAAATACCCACTACACATTAAATAATAATACTCCTTAATCCACGTGTCAAAAAATAAAAATTACCCTTAGTGTGGGACGGAGGGAGTATATAATTGAGTTCGACTTAAAAAATGCATACCTTTTTTTTGTGGATAAACATTGTGGGTGACTGAGATTTGTTTAAGAAATAGATGGTCATGATTGGATTAATATTATTAATTTTTAATAAATAATATCTTATTTTCTAATTTATTATTAATTTTTTAATAAATAATATATTATTTCCTAATTTGAAAAAGTCATAATTATAATTATTTCATTATTTTAATGGGTATCTGAGATTTGTTTGAGAAATAGATGACCATCATTTGTTTTATTCTGGGTGGCTGAGATTTGTTAAAGAAATAGATGATCAGGATTTGATCATATAAAAATATTATGCCACGAATCCTAAAACCCTAAAAGCCTAAATCATAAACCCCTAAAATCAACCCTAAAACCTAAACTCTTTGAAAACATTAAATTAAATAATTATTTTAATGGATGGTTTGGTCATGATTAATATTATTAGTTTTTTAATACATAATATTTTATTTCCTAATTTTAAAAAGTCGTAATTATAATTATTTTGTTTAAGAACTAAACCCTAAACCATTTGAAAACATTAAATTAAATAATTATTTTAATGGATGACTTTGTCAGGATTGAATTAATAATATTAATTTTTTTAATAAAAAATATCTTATTTCCTAAATTGAAAAAACCATAATTATAATTATTTAATTATTTTAATAGTTAGTTGAAATTTATTTAAAAATAGATGGTCAGGATTGGATAAATATTATTAATTTTTTAATAATTAATATCTTATTTTCTAATTTAAAAAAGTTATAATTATAATTATTTAATTATTTTAATTGGTGAAATTATGTCCTGATTTGAAAAAGTCTAAACCCTAGATCCTTTGGAAACATTAAATTATTTTCTAATTTGAAAAGGTTATAATTACAATTATTTAACTATTTTAACGGGTGATTGAGATTTGATTGAAAAATAGATTGTTAAGATTGAATTTATATTTAATAGATTTTTTTAATTAATAATCTTATTTCCAAATTTGAAAAAGTCATAATTATAATTATTTAATTATTTTAATGGGTGACTTAGATTTGTTTAAAATTAGAATAATAGGTAATTCTCGAATTAATGAAAATGAATAGTAGTGTAATGCATTATTTATAAATAATTAATAGTACAAATAAAAAAAGACAAAGTCTCTTGTGAGACGGGTCGACCCGTCACTAAAGTATGCTTATTGTATAGATAAAGTATTTTTAATGGTTGTTAAAGTATGTCTTTTAAAGTATGCTTGATTATGCATTAAATTATGGTTTTAGTGTATTATAATATGATTTATTATTAACATACTTTAACTACAAATAAATATACTTTATTTATATAATAAGCATACTTTAGTGATGGGTCTACCCGTCTCACACCCATTTATTAAAATATTACAATCTCACCCAAGTCTTTGTCTATTTAATTTATCATATAAAGTTGTTGGGATTATAAAAAATAGGTAATAAAATATTATGCATTATTTCTATTAATGGATTGGGTAAAAATACATGGGACAACCCAAAAATGAAAAGTAGGTAAAAATACGTAGGATGGAGGGAGTATTATTAATTTTTTAATAAATAATATATTATTTTCTAATTTGAAAAGGTCACAATTATAATTATTTATTGGGTGACTGAGATTTGTGTAATATATAAATTGCCAGAATTGGATTTATTATAATTATTTAATTATTTTAATGGGGCAGATTTGTTTAACAAATAAATTGCTTATATATTGAACTAAATTATTTCCTAATTTGAAAAAGTTATAATTACAATTATTTAATTTAATTATTTTATTGAGTTGCTGAAATTTGTTTGAGAAATAGATGGTCATGGTCAGGATTGGATTTATTATAATTATTTAATTATTTCTTAATTTGAAAAAGTTATAATTACAATTATTTAATTTAATTATTTCAATGGGTGACTGAGATTTATTTGAGAAATAGATGGCCAGGATTTGATTTTTTTTTTTTAGATTTGTTTTGAAAAATTGATGGCTAGTACTGGATTTATATTTAATATTATTAATTTTTTAATAAATAATATCATATTTCCTAATTTGAAAAAGTCATAATTATAATTATTTAATTATTTTAATATTCCAGATTATAGGCCGTTCAAATTTTTTTACTATAGAACACTTAATCCAGACGGTTTAAAACCTGATTATAGGTTGTTCAAAATTTTGACCGTAGAACACTTGATCCAGGCGGTTTAGAACTTGAATCTCAGATGTATTCCGTTCTTGAGTTGATTCTCGTTGAAGAATTCGAAGAACTATCCAGACAATTCTGAAGTCTTTGATCTTCTTAGAGAATCGTTCTCGCTGTGTTTGAAATGAATGGATGAGGGCTCTTTATATATGTGAAGGGTGAGGAAGTCTCATATGTAACTCGCAATTTGATTGATCAATGAATTACTTGACCTAATTATGTGGGTTTGGGCTTTTCCATCATTGCAATTTGATTGGTCTATTTAATATTATTAATTTTTTAATAAATAAAATCTTATTTCCTAATTTGAAAATGTCATAATTATAATTATTTAATTATTTTAATGAGTGATTGAGATTTATTTTAAAAATAGATGGCCATAATTTGATTTATTCTGCTTTTATATATATATATATATATATATATATATATATATATATATATATATATATATATATATATATATATATATATATATATATATATATATTTTGATGAGTTTTTCTACTTTTTTTTTTGTTCTTCTTTTTTTTTCAATCCGGGTAATTTAAATAGTATGTATTACGTTGATTAGAATCATTTCATATTTTTTTCATATTTCATTTCGTCTAACGCTTAATTACATTATTTTTTATAATAAAAATAAAATAAAATAATTTAGCTTGATATATAATTGAATCAATAAGTCACTGAGTGCTTTATGAATTAATTAATATAATCCATAGAAATTCGAGACTTTGTCTTCATTTAATACATCTTATACTTGGAATAATCTCATATTTCAAATAAGAATATGATTTTATTATACTCCTATTTGTCTAATTTTGGCCATTTTATCTCTGTTTTATTGTAAACTTGAATTAAAAAAATAATCATTTATCTCATTTTTCATAATTTAATTATTTTTCATGTTAGGTAGGATAACATGTAAAACAAAATTTTATAATTATAACTTTTAATACATTACTGAAGGCTGCTACTATGATGTCTTCTTTTGGATTGAACACCACTGACGACTATCAAAATAGGCAGACTATCCATGATATGTTCTTTATGGAAAGACGGTTGAGGGGCACTACACTGACTCGCTTTTCCAAAAGGTTTGTATTTCTAGGCATTCTAGCTAGATTCAAGTTTTCCTATAAATGCATTCTTTTTTAATGAATACCCGGTAGCGGAAGAAACCATGCTTGAGGAGTGCACTAGACCCCAGCGAGGGTTGTAAGACGGACGTAGCCATTCACCTTCACGACTAAGATGATTCTTATCCTTTTCAAAGAAATATTTGTTTCCTTTGACTATTCATGCATAACTTCGGGCTTTTAGGAAAAAATATTTTAAAAAATGATGAATTATTACTCTTCAAAAAATAAAATCATAGTAAACCTGATTCACACCAATGAATTATAAACTAAAGCTATATTATATACCTCCCTCAACCCTTCTTCCGTTTGCGAGAGCATGATCTTAAAAGGTTCTACAGGGAATTCTGTTCCATCGAAAAGCCCAAGTTAGGATCCGATCCGAACAATTCGATTTAAAACAAGTGAAATGAGTTGTTTAGTGAAACCGAAGCAATCACCAAAGGAAGTTAGTAATCTATGCAAGAAAAAATAATTGAATTCTTGAAGCTTTCTTCAACTCAAGAATGATGAATCCTCCAAAAGATACAATCCAAAAAATTAGAGCTCAGTTATAGGAGTATGACAGGTCAGAGATAATGTTGTCTGCTGGTTTCAGAATATGAAATTAAAAAGCGAGAACCTCCGCAAATTAGAAAACCACAGCCTATCTCTGCCAGTGGCACATGACTCCGCCCCCATGTGGCCTCTTCGTCTTCTTTGTCTCTTCCCCATGAGAGTTTCAAGAAACTATACTAAACTTTTTGGCAAGCGAACTGATACATTTTGCCATGCAAATTTACACCATTTTCAGCATTTAAAGCTAATTTACCTAATCTATTCTCATTGTCATTATCTTTATCGATTATCAAACACCAAGCTGTAACGACTGGCAGGCATATCCAAGTGTTTGGAGACAGTGAAATCATATCATGGTTGAACAGATTCTCCCTGAAAAATTTTAAAATGGAAAAAGTATGCATTAAATAGAAATTCAGAAAGTTTTAGAAATTTCAAAAGATATTGATCTTTCCACAATATAAAATACAATAATCCACTATTTCATTATGCGTTTATTGCATTTTAGACAAACACTTTTGCTGTTATTTAGAACATCAGCGAAAGCAATCAATTATCAACCAAAATTCATCAGAGGAGTCTATCAATATTTGTCTGAAATTTTTGAAGCATCGAAAGAGACCAGAAACTTATGTAAATCCCACAAGTAGGAGTAATATTTAACATACAAACTAAAACATTCAAAGTACATAAAATGAGCATTTAGAGCATGTAAAACAAGACACTACAACTTCAGGTTGTTAATCCTTAACATGTTAGGAGTGCTCAGTATATTATAAGGGTAAGGGATAGCATATGAGATACGAGAAATTAGTTCAATTCATCTCATTTCAGAGGAAATGGTTGATTCCAAAAAATTGAGGTTTTGTCTCTCCCAATAATTTATCTTTCCCCCTGTTTCCGGCTTCTCCAAAGTATCCAATTTAGTAGCCTAATAATTTAATAAAATATTGGTACTGGCATTAGTCTTTTCCAACGTAACCCCAAGACAAATATGAAAAATTAAATGCTTCTAGTACAGCTCAGGAATTCAGCTCTCTGATGGGTTTAGGTTTAAGCATATATCTGTGAAGAATGATTACACTGAATCTTCCACATTCAAGCCCTAAAAAAGATATAAACTTTCATTGATTTAAACTTACCGAACTTGGAGTAACTATCTGAAGAATTGCTTCAAGTGCAGAAATGTTCCATCTTTCAACATGTCTTACAATCTGTTAAAAGAAATTAGCCAAAAATTTTGAGCAATGAAGATACGTAACAGAAATTAGCCAATTTGTTTTAACAACGATGATACATTACTGCGAAAACAAATTTAGGCTGTGTTTGGATAGAAATATTATATAAGGGGCTTTGCAGATAGATTTGATGGCTTTGCAGATAGATTTGATGTCTACAACAAAATCCATTCAAATTTAATAAAACCTCAAGTTGATGACATAACACCTCCTCGTGTTAAAAATTATCTTTGTATGGATTTGAAATCAATTCTACATCCCCATAATATGAAATTCATCTTTTTTCTCAAAGCCCACTTGAGTTATATTTTTTATTCTTTAATGTATTTGAGATTAATTCTACAACCTAACAATTTTAAAATAATCTGTTCCCTCAGCATGTGTAATAATTCTCGTACACAATAAAACAATATATCACAAACCAAAAAAAGAAACACACACACATCGATGCACTCAGTAAAAAAAAATACAAACGCAGAGAAAACCCAGTACATTCTCTCTCACAAACACTCATCATTAGTTTTGTCATTAAGTGGGACGACAATTTTTTTTTAAAAAAATCCTAATAAAATAAGATATTTGTACATCGAAATTTTTTCCACACATCCAACTCAAACCCAAATAAAAAATTTTAATACAAAAAATTCATTTGAGTACAAACCCATCAATGTAAACAACCTTCAGAAAAAGTATTAAGATCACTTCTACTTACTTTAAATTCTGCATCTAGATCATATGTTGTTGATCCATCGATGGAAATAAGTGGCGTCCAAGGAAGTTTAAGATATGTTCTGCACAATAAATTTAGATCTGGATTAGAATAGTACAACACCATAATTAGAAAATATCTCACCTACATCTTTGCTTCTCAAATATGATAATGCTTGTATTCCTAACTTCGTGCACATTGTGAGAAGAACATTATCTCCAATTTACTGAATTATTTTTAAGGAAAAAACTTGTGTGCACCCTTTACATCATACAATTCAAGTATATTTTATAAATAAATAAAAAATAATAGCTATATCATTAAAAATATTTTTTTATCATAAAAAAGTATGATAGTTTTACCAAGTCTGACTAATATTTTTATTAGTGAAACAACTAATATTTTTTAGTAAAAGAACTAATACTCTTTAAAAATTCATACAAGTTAAACAATGCATATTGGTGTGGACACTTTTTTTTGTTGTTCTTTATATCAAGAGTTCTATTATAGTAATTTGCACAACTTTGGAAGAGTGCATTTATTGACAAAAAAAATCATTGAGATTAAGTGTAACCCCCTAAAATCTAACTATGTGTAATAATCTTAAGTTTCCAAAATACTTCATAGAAGTGTGAGTTTGTGCTGAATTCAATTTGAACCCAACTAAAATTCACTTGACTCGCCAATTCATGCTCCTAAAGCCTCATAGGTCCATATTCTCAACACATGTTACTGTCAGCGTGTTGGATTCCAGACATAGTTATTGATTTACAAGAGATTTCTACCCTCTTTCATGGCAATTTTATACTCCACATGTGAATACGAGTCTGAAAATTCATTGCGTACTTCACACTCCAGTGCAAGAATGACTGTACCAAGTTGAAGAAATATTATTTTGGAGTAATTTTGCATCAACTATTGATATAAATTCTAGTACCTTAGTTTCCATGAAGCAACTATGGATTTTGTTTCAGAATCAAGATTTATAGCATGATATATAACAAGAATTGGATGCAGAAAGAATACCTCATCTATTTCTTTTAGCTGGATTGAGGGTTTGTGAAAGAAAGGTAGAAGCAAACTCAAGTTGCGTGCATATAATTCCTTGCCTAACAGTGAAAAGGTAGTTAATACATTTACCCTGGAAAAATACAAGAATGATCATGTTAATGTTATTGAATGGACAAACTTAGGATAACTTTCTAAACTTATGCAGAAGGTTGATCTAGTAACTTTTGGCCTTTCTTTCAACACACTCAACACAAAAGATAGGGTATCATGAAACAGAAGTTCACACTTTGTAAAGATAGAGATTTAAGGCTTGCTGAAATTCTATATACAAGGGATAATGGAAAGTATATTGACATTAGTATTCCCTTGGCTGAAATTCACACTTTATTTTTTCCTTACCCTGAAATTTGATAGTTGGATCTTCAAAAATGCAATCCTCAGCATAAATAGCAGAAGTAAAACGTCCTACATCCAATAATGAACCATTTACTCAATACAGCTGGATTTGAGAAGTGGAGGCAAGCAGAAAAAGGAAATATTCCATGCTCACTGAAAATAGACAACATATCCTTGTGACCAGCCTATACCAAGAGAAATGAGGTAAGCTATGATTAAACTCAAATTTGAAGTCTCCCTCCTGCAGCCTTGGTCATTTTTTTCACAAAATGTAAATTTCACCTTAAGGCATGCCACTATATGAACAGGCTTGACTCTAGAAACATATATGTTTGTGTGTGTGCCCGCATGAAGTAAATAGAAACAAATTTAGATAAGACCTTCCAAATATATTCAAGTTATTGTTTGATGAATAAATAAATCATATCATATCATATAATGAGAGATATTATTTTCAGTAAAATAAGGTTCCATCGTGACTCTGAATCGCTAATTAAGAAAAACTATTTACTCGTGTTTCCTCTTTTTATCGTTCATGTAACCACTCAATTACAATGTAACCACGTCGCAATTTTTTTATTTTTAAGTAAAAACATGTACCTGTGACAAAGTAAGCTTTGTCATAGTCAGATCTGATGATAGAGAGAACATCATTTACATTGGAAATAGAAATTTCATCCTTCAATTCATTATCCACTAAAACTGTCCTGAGACATAGGTTCCATTATAAGGATTATAAGACTATCAATCATAAGTTTGAGCAAAAATTGGAGCTTCAATGACAAATACCAAACCCACTTTTACTAAAGTATACAAACAAATGTGCACATAGTGTAACATTTCTATAATAAATACTAGTTTGGCAGAAGCTAGTGGCAACTTAGTCATATTCTTGTTGAATTCAATTATAAAAAATCGTTCAGCTTCTAAAAGATTTTAATTTTGGGATATATTCACCTCTCACTGTTAGTGAGACCACATTAGGTGTTGCATTAAAAATTCATAATCAGTACATGAACCCAAGGAAGCTGCAGGAGATTCTATGTCCCATCAAATGCTTACGCATCAGCTATATAGCGCAGTTCCACTATGAAAAAATGAGGAAATGGATTTGATAACGTGTGTCCACGTAATAATAGTAAAATTTACTATCTGAGAAATATAATAGGTTGATGGTGGAAATAAGTCATGACTATAACTAAACTCTGTAATCAATCGATGGGGTGATATAATAGAACAGTTCGCCAAAAGCTACACAAGTCAATCGCAATTTGTGTGTTTGTATATCCATAATATAAATGGGGACCATCTATCCTTACAATATCTAGCAAACATGCCACAATACAATTGGTGAAATGCACCAGTATACTCTGTTCATGTAAAATATAAGCATGAACATGAAATATTGTGTAATTTCTTGTAGTATAGGCAGTAGATATGTACAATTTAGCAACAGAACCCCAAAACTCCTTAATCAGAGTGATAAGAAGATTATCGGCGATGAATTTAACTGAAGGACACTGTAAAATAAGCAAACGACGGGGGATTAAAAAAGGGAGAAAAACACAGGGATACCTTGTTCGTCCAAATAGCCTGAGGAGTTCCGTAACGCCAGTTACAGCTATCTTCAACACCTTAGGAGTTTGGGTTTCCTTATGTATGCCATTGGGAGTAGTGGAGCAACAACAGAAGCCACCAACTCTCTGAATTCGTTGAACAAATCAGCGAAAATGACAGAGTTCAGAGAATTAAGAATCAGCCGAAACAGAAGGCGAGAAAGAGAGGAGATAACCTTGTCGATCGGCGGAAACACATGTAGCGGTCGTCCCCAACCCCATGGGCAGCTGCGGATTCTCGCCATGGCAATTTGGTTACTCATGACTGCTCTGTTTGTGAGGATGAACTCGATTTCAGCCACATAATTTTCATGGAGTATTTTCATAGGCAACGTCCCACGAGTTCCTTTTCACACGCGAAAAATAAAATAAAAATATATGGTTTGTAAAGGAGTCCAAGTTTAATCTATCCGTATATCGTTTGACTGGACAATATTAACGATATTACATTGGTTTTTAAAGTCGTATATTGCAGTGCATTCGGTGTATCGGTGCAGCTGAATCATCATCACATTTTTATTCATTCCTAACCACTAAATAAAATAAAATAATTAAAAATAATTATGATAATTACCCACTACACCCAAACATTTACCTTAAACCTTCATGTACACCACATAATAACCATGATTTTGAATTTAATCTTAATTATTAAATAAAATAATCAATTTTAAAAAAAAATTACCTACTACCATGTGATAGAACCGATCCTCATTGGGCTTCAGACAGTTATTCTAATGAATTGAAGGCACAATAACTCCTTAAAGCCCAAAGCCCGCTAAAATAGGCAGGATACCTTTAGAGGAGCAATGCATCTCGGAATTCTCATAGGGGCAGAACTGCCGAGATCTTCCTGAAACTCTGTCTTGCTCTTTCTAGCTAATCAAATCCCTAATAGTCCATCATTATTTATCTAGGCTACCTAGGGAAGTGACAATACGTCACCCATCACCTTCTAGTGGAGGAATCTACCCCAAAGCATTTAATGTCACCATGAAGTGATGGAGGGGCATTCAAGAAATACGAACAACGTTTACCCTCTCAGAGAGAAAGAACTATGAGGAAATCGGGTGCCGTTTATCATACATTAATCGATATTCATTGTGTTGGACTAGCTGAGTTAATCTCCCTAAACAGACATGTAAATTACTAATTTGAATGGCAACAAAACTCGCTATCTACACATCACATTTAAACTTATAAATTCGGGATACAACGATGCATCAGACGACAGATGCACTCGAATCACCCATAATATAGATTAAATAGCATTTATATAGGCGGCCACTATTAACATTTGACACCCCAAATCCTCCAAACACGTCAAAATATCTTGCACCAAGCAGCCTTTAAATTAAAAAATAAAAATAATTTTATTCCTTCATACTTTGAAATTTTTTATGATTTTGTATTTGGCTGTTCACCAATTTAATAATTTGAATAATTTAATAAATTTTCCATGGACTATTGTTTTTGATGGCTGAAAAAAAACTTTTTAAACACGCTAAAGGATTTAGAGGCGGGCAACATTTATTTTTTAAATGGCCTGGGTGTATTTAGTATAAGTACACATAGAAGACCCGAAGATGTTAATAGGCGGACTCATATATACTTCCTCTATTCAAAAAAAAATGTGCAGAAAGATTGTACATAAAAAGTGTGTAATAATGGAGTAATGGGCAAAAAAAGAGGTGCAACCACATAAAAGTAATTATTACACACTATATTAAAATTATATAATTGATAATAATAATATTTTACGACTATATCATAAATTAATAATATGAATTATATCATGTACCATGATAATAACTGACCTTATTATATAAAAATAAAAAATAACAACATTATTACCTAATTCAAAATTTATTTATTATTAAAAAATAATAAACTAATCTTAAAAAATAAATATAAAAAAATTAATTAAGAAGTAGTATAACATTTTTAAAATTTTGCAAGTGTGGGGTCTAAACGAGACATGGAGTATAATTTTATTTATTTATTTAAACAAAATTTAATTGATACTCTTCCCGTTGCAATAATATTTTTGTATATATTTTTATCTTGTCCTGTATAAAAATATCAGCATATCTTAAAAATAGAAATAATACATAATATTAATAACCTTAATATTTCTCTATTACAAAATTACAAAGTTAAAGTTAAACATATCATACATTTTATTTTATTCAATTACTGAAATACCTTTTATTTTTCTTACAACAAAACAATTATTTTTATTAAGTTTCATACCACCAAATACTTGCATTAATGCATAGGAAAGCGAGTATAAATTATTTATGAGTTGGTCTCGTGTGTCTTTGGGAGTACGAGATTAAGGGTATAATTTTTTTATTGAAAAAATCAACTCAAATATGAATAGTATAAATACTTGATTAATTTTTTTTTATAATTAAAAAAAATACTAGTGTTAGGCCATCTTCAATGGTTGCACCTTGGGTAAAAGGTGCATTATTCCTCCAATAGTTAACACTTTTGCCCAAAAAAATTTGGATAAAAGGTGAATGTGACCCAAATTTAAGAAATTTTGGGCCTTATCCAAATTAATTACCCAATTTTTTTCTTTCACATTTATTTTTAAAGGGGCGGCTATTCGTACCTCCGATTTTACTAACCGTACCCCCTTAAACTTACAAAACTAAAATATCCTTATTTGATAAGACATATCTACCCTTATAAAAATTATTACACTGATATCATAAATTCATTTTGTTCGATTTCTATACTGAACAAGAATGATTATGTTCGTAAGTGGGGACACTCTTTATCCGGCACAAAGGCAAGCTTCATTGGCAGTAGGGGTGGTTGAACGAAATATCCAGATTGGGTCGGATCTGGCCGGTCGAATAGGACGATTTTGACCCTATTGTGAAACTGTTCGTCGAGGATGTTGATTGCGAGACGGTAGCTTTTGTCGGTTTGGTTTCTCCAGTTCATGGCATAGATATCCCACAGGGCTTCGTATGCGTAGACTGCGGGTCGGCGCGGTTGCTCATCCAACCTATCTGAATTCAGGTCACTACCGATTCCCCTAGTTCTGAAAAATCAGGGCACATGAAATAAACTGCAGAAGCCATAGTGAAGTGTTCAATTTATTTGGGCTCGAAATCAGATGGAGATTCCCAAATTATACGTGCATCCAATTGCATCACTTTGACTTTTGAAGTTTAAAATTCCACCAGACCAATGTTTTTAATTGAACCAAATCACATATTAAATTTTCTTGTAAATCTTCTTGACGTGGTGATTGAGAGAATGTTTTCTTCGTATGAATTTCAGATGGTGTTTAAAGGGTAGTAAAGTTATAAATGAGGTGTATTTAGTAATGAATACATACTCTATTATATTATTTCGGGGTATATTTATTAATTGGGGTACAATTAGTAAAATTGGGGGTGTAAATAACCACTCCATATTTTTAATGCTCAATTTAAAGATAATTATAGTTATATACCACTCTTAATAATTAATTTTAATTGTGAAATATATATTTATGTTTTTTATATTTTATATAATCAATATATAATAAATTATGTGTTAATAATAATTTAAAAAATTACTTCTTGCACAATTAAAATTACATATTACATTAAAAAAATTACATTGAACATTAAAAAAGATAGACATACAAATACATTTGATATATAAATAAATATCCTAAAACGTGAACACTATAAGGATAAATAGAAATACACATGCAAATTGATCATGATACATTAATTGATATTTATTTTGATGTAATTTATAAAATTTATACAACATTAAAATTTAAAAACTAAATTAAAAATTTTAGTATAAATTAATTAATGCAAAATAGAAATATATTATTTAATCAATAATTTAAAATTAGAAGGATAAATAATTAATTAAGAATATTATAATTATTTAAATTTAATAAAATAATATTTTTAAGGATTAATTGCAAAAAAAATCACGAACTTTACTGATATTGCAAATTAATCCTCCCTTTTGAAAAATTGCAAAAAAACCACCACCTTTAAGTATTGTTGCAAAATAAACCCAAAAAAACTTCAATAAAAAATTGGGTTTATTTTGCAACAATACTTAAAGGTGGTGATTTTTTTTTTACAATTTTAAAAAAATGAGAATTAATTTACAAAAGTTTGTGATTTTACACAAGTTTTAGCCTTATTTATTAATATACTATGGTACTAGTACTAATTTATTGAAAGAGTAAAGGTGGTCTGTAGTGAGTTGTAGTCTACCAGCAAATGGAGTTTGCAGAGACCAGTTAATCTAGCCCCTAAAACCCATAGAAGAGTATTTCTCAAGCTTTCAATTTCAAAACCCTTTATTACGCTTGGAATTTCTTTTCTGGCGAATGTAGCAGAGAGTTATTGTTCATCTCCATAGCCGTCGTCGTCAAACCTGAAGGTTAACGAAGGATGAATATGGATGAGAGTGGAATCGCCAACAATGTGGCGCAAGCCATTACTGCCGCCCTAGACTGGACCTCCTCTCCTGATGCTCGCGCCGCTGCGCACTCTTACCTAGAAGCTGTAACTTACCTTTATTCTTATTTGAAATCCCTATTATGATTTTCCGAGAATCGTTTCTAGTTCCTCTGTTTCCGTTTATTTTTATTTTCCCCTCAGTTGTCAATTGTTTGTGTGATTCTTACTGTGTTGTTGTTTATCTCGGATTAATGGAATGACAAGCTTTAGTCAGTAGAAATGCTTAATAAAGGATTCCTCTGTTTTGGAGGTGGGTGGATGGAAGTGGGAAATGGAAATTGTGTGTGATGGAGGTGGAGATGAAGCAATAATTCCCCTTGTTATGGGTTGTGGAGATTCTGAGAATTTCTGATGATGCAAGGGATATTTTATTTACCTGTCCCCAATAGGGTGACTGATAATTGGATATTGCATTCATTTGCATTGATGGATTATTGGAGTTGGATTTTGTTGGTTGTAAATTCATGATAATAAATCCACTTGTTCAAATAACTGCATTTTCATTGTGAATTTTTTATCATTGAATCTAGCTAGAGTGATTATAGTGCACTGACAATCCATCTAAAATAAGGGTGAGGAAGCTTGTCAACTCTAGCTTCAGCTAAGTTATACTTTGAGCTAGAGTCTTTGAGAATTACACTTCCATGCCTTTCCCTTATCATTTTCTGAAGCTCGACACTTCTTCCGGAAATATATGCATTTGAATTTTCTTGAAATGCTTATGCTGAGTCCTTTGCAATGCCAGTGCTAAAGACAGTTCCTCTTTTTTTTTTTTTTTTTTTTTTTTTTGTAAATCTTGCAGTCATCTTTTGTTAAACTCGCGATATCTTTTCAGAGTATGTCATCCCTGCTGTACTCTAATTTCAAATACGTGCTCACATGTATTATTGTGAAAGATCTGAAAGATGTGTTGCTGGTCTAAGTAGTTACTGTAACTTTTATCTATTTACCTTAACTGCCTGATAATGTACCTATATCCTATGTCTGATTATGCTGCGCTGTTCCAACTAATTTTGAAGTATTGTTTCAAGCATCTTTTGTACTTCATTTTCTGATGATATAATGATGCTGAAACTTCAACAATGTTGAATCATTTATGACTAGTTATCTTAATCAATTGTGTTATGCAACTCTCTTAACATCTAATATATATCCTTTTGTCACATTTAGAAGAAACTAAGTTTCCTATCCTAACAAATATAAAAAGGAAACAATTCATGTAATTTCAGATGCTCTTTTCCTCTATCACCACTGTTATCTCTTGAGTGCTTTTATTTAAAAAAATTATGTTTTATTCTCTAATACTGAATTAAAGCTACTCATTTGATTTTCAATTCGACTGGGATTTTACCTTGTTTGGCTTGTACGTTTTTCAGAAATTATACAATAATTTGATATTTTACGAGGTTTTCTTGCTTCATTTGAATCATATCTGTTGATTTCTATGACAAAGACGCTGTGGTTCAAACAAACTTCGAATACATTGTATTGGAAATCAGATCCCATCTGGCCACTACCATAGTGATGTTTTACATGATCGTTACTGATGGATGAGCTGAGACATTTCTTCAAAATTTATTTTCAGATAAAAGCTGGGGATACACGTGTATTGGCAAGTACCTCATTTATTTTGGTCAAGAAAGATTGGTCTTCGGAAATACGGTTACATGCTTTTAAAATGCTCCAGGTACACTTAACGGTTATGGTGTTCTGCGGTTCTATTATATCTCCCTATTTTTTTTTCTTTTTTTTTTATTTATTCTCTTTTTGAGTTCAAGGTAGTTCCAAT
This sequence comes from Pogostemon cablin, assembly GCA_023678885.1. Lineage (NCBI taxonomy): Eukaryota > Viridiplantae > Streptophyta > Magnoliopsida > Lamiales > Lamiaceae > Pogostemon > Pogostemon cablin. Next base: position 2,384,417 of record CM043000.1, read on the forward strand.
ACCTCTTACATTGGGGATGTGGGTTGTATAAAGAGTCTAATCCTCTGAGTTTAGTTGGATGACCACCTCTTTGATGGTGGGTTTTGTCTTTGTTGTATGTTGGTCTATATTGTTGAAAAAATAGGAAAATCTTTGATGACTCCGGGAAAAAAAAGATCCAATTTATGCAAGATAGGTGATTTATTGTCTTATGAGGTAAACCACGATTGACTAAGTGTATAGAAGAGAGGCTCCATAAATCTCCAATTTATTTATATGATCAGCTGATACACCATAGACTGATTACACTGTAGATGCCTACATTTTGGGAAGAGCCTTTTCCATGAACATTAAACACAGACTCTTGCAAAAGCTCCATGTCCTCACAAATCTTTAGGATGTAGCTTGAAGTTTTACCTTCCTGGAAGAAGCTGCAGCTCTATTCCCATGAAGTAGTGTGTAGAAGCTGTAGGATAGTAGGACAGTAGGACTTATCTTCATTGATTCCTAACTCTACAATCTACCTTAATAATTTGGATAGTCATATACTATCAGGCTAAGCCTGGGGTTGCTTCTGCAGGTGGTCTTTTTATCTGTATAGTTCTCTGTGGATGAATGTTTGCTAGGTTAAATGCATGCCATAGATATGGAGCTATAATTTGGATCAACTTTGAATTTCTCATTTCTCTTTAAGCATCTGGTGCGATTGCGTTGGGATGAATTAAGCCCTGATGAACGGAGACACTTTGCAAATGTAGCTGTTGATTTGATGTCAGAAATTGCAAACCCATGTGAAGAATGGGCTTTGAAAAGTCAGACAGCTGCTCTTGTTGCCGAGGTTCTTTGCTATTTTCTCATTGACTTTCTGAAGAGTAAAAACCCTTCCCAGTGGTTGGTAGTAGTATTTGACATTTTCTTGCAGATAGTTAGGAGAGAAGGGCTGAGTCTATGGCAAGAACTTTGGCCATCTATAATCACTCTTTCCAACATGGGTCCCTTACAGGTGTGCTATGTATTACTGTCTTCTCTGTGGTTTCAGGTGCAGTTATATAGACACTTGCATGTTTGTGTGCACACCAGTTGTTTGTTGAACATAGATTGCACATAGTCACATTACTGGTTACTGCAGACATAAAGGCATGTGCTAATGTGCAGACATAACATGGGCACATACGGACATATAGGATTATATGCCAGTACTTAGTGTGCAGCATCACAAAAACAATTCTAGTTGATTCTTTTAATGATTAGAATATTTTCTGGAACCTATATGGTTGACCATATCTTTGTCCCGTCAGGCTGAGCTGGTGTTAATGACGCTAAGGTGGCTTCCCGAAGACATTACTGTTCATAACGAGGATTTAGAAGGTCTGTGATGGACTTGATCGAAGAGTTTCATCCTTGTTGATCACTTTTTTCTCCCCTTTATACTTTCTTATCTGGCTCCAAAATCCTGTTTTCTTTTATTTTTTGGAAGTGAAATAAATTTTACAAACAAGTGCTAATCACACTATTTATTTCTTTGAATGTAAATAGTAAAGGGTTTTTACTGATATTGAACTTTTTCTTGCCTTTGAAGTTTTAATTGCTTTGCTAACGTTTGGTGGGTCTCTATGATCAGGTGATAGACGCAGAGTGCTATTACGTGGGTTAACTCAGTCTCTGTCAGAAATATTTCCTCTGTTATATACTGTAAGTTTGGTTGCTACCCTTCTGGTTTATACCTATACTAGCATTAGATGTTGATGCAATGTTCTTGTTTAGTTGTTGGAGAGACACTATGGAGCTGCAATGATGGAAGCAGCTCGACAACAAATGGATATTGCAAAACAGCATGCAGCAGCTGTAATAGCAGCTGTTAATGCTGTTAATGCATATGCTGAGTGGGCTCCGTTATCTGATCTTGCAAAATATGGAATCATATATGGGTATATTGGCTTCAATTTCAACCCTTGGTTTAAATCTTGAGACAGTATTAATTTTCACTCTCTGCTCTTAATGAACAGCTGTGGATTCCTGCTCACTTCTCCTGATTTTCGCCTTCATGCATGTGAGTTTTTCAAAGTTGTTGGATCAAGGTAAGTACTAATTGCTATAAGCTTCTTAATGTGGTTCTCTGTATTTTGCCTAACGAAATCTATGATGGAAATTGCGGTGTTATTTTTATATAGGAAAAGACCTGTAGATGATGCTCCTGACTTTGATTCTTCAATGAGGAATGTGTTTGAGATCTTAATGAATGTCGCTAAAGATTTCTTATCCAAATCAAGCTCTAGTTCTGGCCACAATGAAAGTGAATTCGAGTTTGCTGAATATATTTGTGAAAGCTTGGTTTCTTTGGGTTCTACAAACTTACATTGCATTGCAGCTGATAGCGCAGCTCTCTCGTTCTATCTTCAAGAGGTCATTCATTCTGTCTCATTTTTCTATTATTCATTATGATGCGTGAGTTAAAGGAGCTAACGTAAAGCACATTACAGGAGTAACGTAAAGCACATTACAGGAGTAATATTTTATGCTATTTTTCCTTTTACCATTTTCATTGTAGTTCAAATGAGATATTGGTATTTTAAATCAACTAATAACTCAAGAATATATACCCTCCACTCTGATGTGATGATGTGTGTATTCATGCTTTCAGCTCATGTCTCATGGCTAGTTTTTTCTTGCACAAGTAAGAAGGATTTGTCCTCTAGGATTTAATGGATAGCCTTTTCTTCTGTGTGATGTTTCTTTCTTATTCTTTCAACTGATATACCTTTAACATATATGAAGGTTTGAGTTTGAATGACTGGTTTATTTATTTGGAGGAAAAAAATTATATGAATTCTAAGGAGTTCAAGAGTTCTGATGAAATGGTTGTCACATGTGGAAATTGTTTTTGTTTTTTTATTGCAATTTGTTGTCCCTGGAAGTTTTTTATTTTGATTTATTCAGCTTGGTTCTTAAAATTTCAGATGCTGGGGTTTTTCCAACAAAATAAGTTGGCCCTTCACTACCAATCTTTACTCTTTTGGCTGGTATGACTTTAAGATTACGTCTTGCTTTTCTGATGGATCATGGAATCGTGGCCTTAAATTTTCTATTTGTTGCTTTCTTGTGTGGTAGTCATTGATGCGTGACCTAATCACCAAATCAAAGTCTGGTGTGGCTGATGACTCCAACATGGGTGCTGGGCGGACTGAGAATGAAAAGAGGAAGATGTTAACCTTAGTTACTGATGATATTTGCACGGCCATTTTAATTACTTCCTTCCAACGCATGTTAAGGAAAGATAAAGTTCATGGGATGACGCCAAGTGTTGGAAACTTGGAACTTTGTAGTGAGGATTTTGACAGCAAAGTGGATTTCAGTAATTACCGTTCACGATTAGTAAGTTTGAATGCCATTTTTTTGTCTCCATAAGTTTCTTTGTCTTTTTTTTATCGGTGATGCCATGGAGAAATGTCACTTGAAGTAATGATGATAAGTTTTCCAGCTGTATTCACCTTTTCACCCACCATCTCTGTTGAAATGTTGTAAATGGTATACATTCGAAGGAACAATTTCTATTGTTTTGCAGGTCTGTGTTTCTTTATCTTCTTTATGGCTATGAGGGTATATCTTGACTCTACTTGATGGGATACAGTCTTAATCTATTTTTGTTTTATTTATTAGTATATTTAATTTTGAACTTCCACCTTTTTTTTGCATTGTACATGTAACAGTATCTTTTATTTAGATTACTTAATGGAAGTGTAATTCGTTAAGTAACCATTTTTTGGTTTAAACTAATTAAATAACCAGGTAAGATTAGTTAAAATTCTATTAATCAAACTTCTTTATATAATGAATTTAAAAGTCATTTGTTACTTTAAATTTATAAATTTTAGGTTAAACAATATCTATGCAGTGATTTGATTTTTGATCTTGTCTGCTCCATTTAATAGGGAAATTCTTTCTTAATCTTTTTGGCATAGAAACTCTGGCAGGTTTTCTGGGATGCTAGGTAGTTTTGTTATTATCCTTTATGTGTAATAAAGAGTTTGACAAAGTAATTAAAAATTATAGTTGAGGCAGGATGCCTTTGATAACTTTACTGAAGTGTTTGTTGTCTATAATCATTCAGTTGGAATTGATTCGTTTTGTCACGTCGGTGAATCCTCTTTTGGCTGCTGCTAAAGTATCTGAGAGAATTACAGAAGTCATAAAAAGCCTCATGCTTGTCCCTGAACAGACTGAAGTACTGATGATCTCTTATTCTGTCTTCAGTATACTTACATTTACATCTTGTTAGCTTTTTCGATTTTCTGTTGAATTTTTTTCTTTTTTCTTTTGGATCCAGGGTTTTGCTGTGATGGAAAGCATGCATTTAGTTTTAGAAAATGTTATCAACACTGTTTTTGATGCATCAAATGAATATGGAAAACACAGCGCCGAAGTTCAGCTTTCCTTGCATCGAATATTGGAAGGTTTGATGACCACAACATGCATGTACAAAAATTTGTTATTCTATCTGCTAATCTGGTTACACTCAACTGCAGGTCTGCTTCAGCAGCTAATTTCCTTGAATTGGACTGAACCAACAATGGTGGAAGTTCTTGGTCACCATTTAGAGGCATTAGGTCCTTTCCTGAGGTACTACCCCGATGCTGTTGGCAGTGTAGTCAATAAACTATTCGAACTATTACGAGCCCTACCTTTCATGGTTAAGGTTGTCCTTTTTTCTTCTTTGTGTATTTGATACTGTTTGCAACTCCGTGCACATGCTCATAGATCCCAACCTAAATGTGCAGGATCCTTCAACAAGCACTGCTCGCCGTGCAAGATTGCAGATATGTACATCCTTCATCCGACTTGCTAAGACTGCTAACGAAAGCCTATTGCCTCACATGAAGGTAACACATCCCCTTGCAATTATTTGAAAAATATGATTGACAAATGTGATTCTAGTTTTTCCAGGTTAGTTAGAATAAGGAAAATTTACAAAAATATACTCTTGGTTTGGCCTATTTAACAATAATCATGTCTTGAAATCACAAATACCCTCTTCAAGTAATTCAATTACTGCAAGGTTTGGTTTTTCTGACAATACCCCCTGGACAGGTGCAATTTGTTTCACAAATATGGAGCTTGCTGTTTGTCAATTTTTAAAGACTAGACTATTTTGGCTAAATTTCAGGGGTTGTTCCGTTTTGAATAATTTATTAAAATATCAAATTCCTAGACTGTTTCTTTTATTGTTAATCAACTCGTCATTCTCATTCGGTTTTCATCATCGTGCCATGATTGAAAATATTTTGCCCAACACATGTCCAACAAATGCTCACTCTGGGAGGTTTCTAAATCTTCTATTCAACTCATACGAGCACCTTAAAGTTGCACTAGAGTGAAAAGAGTGACCATTAATTGAAGTTACACCCATGGTTGAAAAGACAGTATCCACTCTACGAGCTTCAGCTAATTGAGTTTAGGAGCTGGTTGCTTCTTTTTTCTGTTGGATGTTTAGTTAGAACTGTTGGATGCTTCTTAATGAAATTTTAATTTTTAAGCTTAGTATTAGTGAGGTCCATACTTAATTGATCACTTCAGAGCTCCTTCTGTTGAACAAGTTTTTATAAAAGAAGACTAGTTACATGCTTGCTCATCCTTCCTTTAAACCCTGCATCTTGGTCTGGTTTAGAGGGTAGATTATGAGAAATACCTCGTTGGCCATACTTGTGGATGCTTATATATTCATGAGATTGTCACATGCACATCTTGTTGATATTACACTCAGTTAGTTGGACATTAATGAAAATATTGGAAAGAGGTTACATTTCAAATAATAGAAATGTTTTTGAAAATGTGGGATTTTGTTGTTTTGGGACTTCAGAATAATTCCATTTATAGGCCAGTGAGACTCAATTAATCTGCTGCCATGGGACTTGATATCCCAGAAAACAGTTTGCTCTCTGCTGTAGTTGCTTAGTCCTTATGAACTGCTACATTCCTGGACAAGGTAGATGCAGGGATTTTATTGATTAAGCACACAGGATTAGCTTGGTAGATATGAATTCGTCACCTCTGGACAGTCATAATACTTTTGTAAATTAATTGTTATTGGATTTATTTAGGCAACAACCAAACTTCTGGGGCTTTTAAAAAATCAGTTTTTAGTGAACGTTGAAGTTTGCTGATTGCACAATTAAGAACACTTTCGAAAGTTTTGTTGAATTATGGTTTTTCCTGTAGACCATTGTCATTGGCTGACATTGTAGACTTCATTTGCAATCTGTTACTCTCAGTTTTGTACTACCTTTAGACATTAAGGGATTTAGTCGACCATATGTTGAAGTGGACCCAAGTTCCTTGATCATGTGAATTTCTATGGTTATGACTTGATGTGAGGACACAATATATTCATTTATAATAAAAATTTCAGGGGATTGCGAGCACTATGACATATTTGCAGACAGAGGGTGCTTTACTACGTGCAGAGCAAAATATTTTAGGTGAAGCATTTCTTATTATGGCTTCGTCTGCTGGGTAATCTCTTGTCTAAAATGAGAATTTTCACGCACTTTATGTTTTTTCTAATCTGACTTGCATTGTGATATGTTACCTCGGTTAGGGCTCAGCAGCAACAGGAAGTTTTGCTTTGGTTGCTTGAGCCTTTGAGCAAACAATGGACTCAGCCTGAATGGCAAGAAGCTTACTTGACTGACCCAATCAGCTTAGTTCGCCTTTGTGCTGATACGCAGTTTATGTGGTCAATATTTCATATGGTGACATTCTTCGACAAGGCACTTAAGAGGAGTGGTTTCAGAAAAGGAGGTTTGAGTTCGGAAAACAGTTCAAGAACAACTCCTGCTGGGCACCCAATGGTTTCCCATCTCTTGTGGATGATACCTCCTCTTCTTAAAGTAAGGACTCTTTATTGGCACCCAAATAAATTTCTGTTGGGCCAAACACCATGTATTGGCCATTTACTGTCTATCTGGAAATGATGATTTTCATGACGTCTTTTTTTCTTTTCAAATGCTCAGCTGCTTCGTTCAATACATTCTCTCTGGTCTCCATCTGTTACTCAATCTCTTCCTGGAGAAATGAGAGCAGCAATGATTATGAGTGATGTTGAAAAAATCAGTCTTCTTGGGGAAGGGAAGCACAAATTAGCCAAGGGTTTGCTACCTTCTAATGATGGATCTCAGTTCGATATCAACAAAGACTCATATTCAGATCCTAGTGGAAATGATATCCGAAATTGGTTAAAAGGAATAAGGGATAGCGGGTACGTGTTTACTTTCAATGATGACATCTTGATATGTATAAACTATCAATTCTTAAAAAGTTGCAATTTGACTTTCCAAATTATACATATCATTATTTGAAGTGTGAGATGTTTCTTCATTAATGGCTGACTTTGCCTTTTAATATGCACCTCATGAAATCATAACAAATAGTATATTTCAGTACACATGATTTAGGAATAGAGCTAACTAATTAAAATGCACATCATGCCTTTAAATCAATTTTACTATTTCACAATTGAAGTGACGTGCGGGAAAAAAATGATACTTTACCCCAGCCTTGAGGTCTCAAATTCTGAAATAGTATTACTAAGCTCAAAAGCAATAATGTGTTTATTCTGTGAAACACTCACATTATGCCATTAAATTGGCTGCAAAATGAATTTATTCGAAATTGCTATATTAGCAGTAAGAGAATTCTCTAATTAAATTTCTTTCCCTTCAGATATGGAATATTGGGTTTATCTGCAACACTTGGCGATTCCTTTTTCAGAGCGATAGACCCTCAATCTGTTATTGTAGCATTGGTAGAATGCATACAGTACATGGAGTTCAGGCATATTAAGCAGCTGATACACCTGGCTTTAATTCCACTTGTGAAATGCTGCCCTATGGATCTTTGGGAGGTGTGGCTGGAAAAACTCCTCCATCCATTACTTCTCCATGTAGGACAGGCTCTGAGCAGTTCATGGTCAAGTTTACTACGTGAGGGTAAAGCAAATGTTCCGGATATGCTCGGGATACTTTCTGGGTCAGACTTAAAAGTAGAAGTCATGGAGGAAAAGCTTCTTAGGGATCTAACACGTGAGATTTGCTCTCTATTCTCTGTTGTTGCTGCTCCTGGGCTTAATGCTTCGATTCCTTCATTAGAACAGGCTGGTCAAATTAGTCACACAGATGATTTTACGAAGAGAGACCTAAATGCATTTGCTAGCAGTTCAATGGTTGGGTATGTTCCTTGAGTGACTCATTTTTCTATAAACAATCAGCTATTAACCATTGTTCATAGAAAATCTTGGCCTTTCATGTTTTTGTTATGTCCTTTTTGCAGATTTGTATTACATAACAGAAGTCTTGCCATTCCAACCTTGAAACTATGCACCGAAGCATTTAGTTGGACTGACGGTGAAGCCATATCTAAGGTTACTTCATTCTGTGGTGGTGTAGTTGTCCTCGCAATTTTCACAAATAATGTGGAGCTTAGAGCATTCGTATGCAAAGATTTATTTTCTGCTATAATTCAAGGTTTAGCCCTCGAGTCAAATGCTTTTGCAAGTGCTGATTTGGTCGGTCTCTGTCGTGAAATATTTGTATACCTTTCCAATCGAGATCCCTCACCCAGGCAGGTTGGTGAAACTCTTTCTATTGCCACACTTTACCCTTAAAAGCGAAACAAAAACTATCATTGGATTCTGCTAATTTCTATTATGTCTTCACTGCTGATACGACCAAATGTCTCTGTTGTTGTAGATTCTACTATCTCTCCCTTCCATTACCCAACAAGATCTACTAGCATTTGAAGAAGCTCTGTCGAAGACTGGTAGCCCAAAGGAGCAAAAGCAACATATGAAAAGCCTATTGATAATGGCAACAGGAAATAAGTTGAAGGCTCTTGCCAATCAAAAAGCTGTCAATGTCATTACAAACGTCACAAGTAAGTGATCTACGTTTTTAACGAGTTTATATCAATCTGCAGTATCAGACGAACAAAATGAATTGCATGTTTAAATGATGATAGACATAACCAATTAATTTTTTCAGCAAGGACTCGAAACTCGGATTCTCCGGTGTCAGGTCGTGATCAAGATGAGGCCATCGGATTGGCTGCTATCTCATGAAGGGAAGTTTTTTGCACGTGTTTTTCACTCATAACTTTACTAAGGAAAAAGCAGTATCCTTCTTTTAGAGGTGGTTACGCAGGGTATATTTGTAAATTTGGCACATAGGAGAGTTACTAATTCATGAGATTCACACCATGTTTAAAGTGCTTGCTTTGAAACATCTTTTGTGTACAACTTTGATCTCTTTCTCTGTCTCCTCTTTCATTGCTGACAGAAAGAAATCCATGGCCTTTTTGGTGACAGAAAGAAATCCATGGCATTTACAATACTCTAGAGGTTTTATGTAAAAAGCCATTGTTTTCCCTCTTTCAGATAAATAACCTATTTAAGTTCCAATTTTGTTATACATTACTCCTTTAGCTACACTAAAATTTGTGTTTATATAAACACATGTTTTTTCTTTTTTTTTGGTAATAGACAAATTCTCTAATGAGTGTCTTGTAAGGTCATGATTTGTTTAGGGTCAGGGTGCACCCATCTGGATGGGGGTGATGCATGTTTGGTTGAGATGTGTCCATCTGGATTTGGGTGCCCGTCCCATTATCCAACTTTTTTTTTCTTGGATTATTCAGTATCATTTTCTGGAATCGAACACACTTTACTTAGAAAATTTTCGTAGTATAGAAAAATGGCAAACACTTGTGTAAACGAGTTCACAATGTAAATTCTGTGATTCCCCATTTTAATCCTACTATACCTTATGTATTGCTAGGACTTAAATTAAAGGGGATTACAGAGTTTATAGTTTACACCGTAAATTTTTGTGAACCTGGTTTACAGGAGAGTAACTCCAAAATTTTGTGACTTTCGTTCTTTTTCAGCAATCAAACACTCTTACTTAGAAAAAAATCATAGCATAGAAAATTTTCACGACTTTTGTTCATTGCTGATCATAAGATTTTGTTCGGCCAACATCCGTGCTAAAAGAATTAGAGAAGGGTAGGATAGTCTATTTTGGAGTGTATTTAGTGAGGGAAAAAGAAATTAACGTGAAGTGCTTTTAATAGCCAATCACTACAAAATAAAGAGATTAACGTGAAGTGCTTATAAAGGATCCGAAAGTATTAATAGCCAATCACATATCATTATGTACCATGGCAACAATAGAGGTGCAATGAGTTTAAAATTAAATCTTCTCATGTAAATTTAACTTTTTCGAAATAGTTTTAAGAAATTTAATTTATTCAAAGTAATCACATAATATTAGATTCTCACTAAAATGGTCATTTCTACATAAAAATGTTCAATTTTTATAATTTCTTAGGATGAGACTGAAACAATGCTTTTACAAAATTATAAGATGAAATTGATAAAAATATATTGTTTTGGGATGAAATCGGAGTAAAATTGAGAGGTTTGAGATGAAAATGAATGTTCTAACTATGTTAGGACATTTTCAAATAAAATAAAAAGATACGAGATGATTTATGTTTTAACCTCGAGGTGCAATTGGATATCACTTCATAGAAAAAAATTATGTTGTTAAAGATAATAGAGCAGAACTTTACTCGAATTCATCTATGATTGAATATTTTCTAATGCAAAAGAGCAAGTGTACTCTTGTCGTGTAAGCACTGACAATCAAGTTAAATTATCAAACAATGAGAATTTAGGATTTGTGGCCTTCAAGTTACAGTCACATATTAGTTATGGACAACCAAAAAGGAAGGATAGAAGCATGAAAATAAACTAAATTACAATATTTTTGGAATTTTCAATTCCAAGGAAATCTTCATATGTACTTCAAATAGATCAATCATGTAACACATCTAATTGCCTCCCAATTTAAGATATCATAGTAAGAACGATCACGATTTCCACTTAAACTATCTCTCGAGATGAAGAGGATGTAGACCCTTACAAAGGCTCCAAAATAGCACATAAGATTGAGACTAAAGTGAACACCTCCCAATATGTACTAATTACTCGTATGAGTTCTCTAAATAGGTACTAAATCATAGGTAATATTCTCTTTTTAAGTACTGTGAATTCATTAAGGTTGGGTTCCCCTAACCAGATTGATTGGCCTCTCGATCTGATATCTCTAGTGTCCATTTATGTAGTTCTAAACATGAGAGATCGTCTCCAACTCTTCCCACATTAATCCACATAATCTATATGATGAAATGATTCAATTAACACCTATAACACACAATTGAATTCTCGTTTTAACCATATGCAATAAACAATTAACCACACAAATCAAACATATAGATTAAGCAATTAAGCATCCATAAATGAAACTAATCAAAGCCGAAACACAATTAGACAATATCACAAATTGAACCAACATCCAACCATCAATCAAATATCCCAAACATAGAAAAAATAGAAAGACAATAAGTAGGATTATATTTCACCAAATGAAGTTTTTACACCCATGTAGCTCATCATTTCCTTGGTATCTCCACATTTTTGGAAAGAATGAGTTTTAAATTACAAAAAGAAAAATTTCATAAAGAAAATTGGATTCCTCATGGAGTCCTCTTTTTAAAGAGTTCTTTCAAATGGGATGTAGAAAATGAAATGTAAATTACTCCTATCACGGTGGCTTTAATGAAAGAGGGTATTTATAATAGTAGGGTGATGAATATTTGAATGGGTTTTTCAATGTGGACTAATTTGGTTCATGTAGTAGTAGGGTGAGAGGAATTTGTGGTAAATAACCAATGTGGGATAATTTAGCTCATGAGACAATAATGAAATTTATGGAATTGATTCTTATTTTGGTTTATTCTCGCTCGTTTTAACTCCAAATCCAGAGTTGTTTTCTCCCACGTTTTCCTCTTCACTTCTAGAATCATTTTTGCCTCAAAATCATCATTTTCCTACAATAATTAACAAAAATACCTCTTTTCAAATAATGAAACAATTAGTAGTATTTTCCATGAAACTCATACTTAAATATTGAAATAAAGTCATAAAATTAATTCAATTTTTTAGTAAATTTAACGCCAATCAATCTACTCCATCAACTTGATTAATATGCTTTGAAAATTTACTTTTGTTCATTATTTTATGTAACAATACGTTAATCCCCATCATTGATGGGTTGCTCTTAGAAAATGAAAACAAAATTTTTTTACCCATGTTTTCACCAATAAATTAATTTGTGAATAATTAAGCCACAACTTGTATATATACGTATTTTAGGAAATTCTATTTTATTCTTAAATGAAGTGGCCAACTTTGAAAGTAGATAAAATTGGGTGACGAAGGCAATATGTATATATGAGTAGACTAGAAGAACATTTAGGAATAAAGACAAAAAGGAGATCAATTAAAATAGTTAAAAGCCATATCAAAGGTATTTAATTGGTGGGGGATGGTGCTATCATGCTAAAGATGTGTGAATATGACTTTTATTACTTTCTTTCTCATTTTTTTTCTTTTTTATTGTAGAGATTATCATCATGTGTTGTCGATGCTATCTACAAATCTACTTTACACATTTTTATATACCGTTTTGGTTTTGAGTAGATTTAATAAATCGATGAATAATGATGGTTAATATTTGTTTTGGATAGAATATGATATATTTAAATTGGTAAAGACTTTCAGTCTTTCGTATTCTTTGAATGATAGATTAAAAAGAGAGAGCTAAAAGAAATCTCTAGTATAGAAATTTATATACCAGAGACGAGACCGAAAAAGATTCAATTAGCGCTTAGAGTTTGATGCGAGGATCAACTCCGTACCCTTCCTTCAGATAGCTAACGCTTTGCACAAGCTGAAACAGTGTAGATAGATTCGGATAAAGCAAAGAGCACATTCCTACTGCTATAACTAAGACTAGGGATTACCTCAAAGAGGCGGATAAAGCGTATCTGAGCGTCCCACTCTTCCTCTTCCGATTACGTGGTAGACGAATTAACAAGGGCTTCAGTCGTGGTCAGAGAACGAATGGACTTCAGATTTGACGATCCTTTCTCTCATCCGAATAGATGTAAGGACTTACGTGAAAAGAACAGAAAGTGTGGTAATTTTTATAATAAAAAGTGATACTAAATTAATGAAAAATGATAATGCTATTTTATAAATAATTTATATTATAAATAAAAAGTGACAACATTTTATAGCGAAAGTGATAACGTTTTATAGCGAAAATGATAATTATTTTAAAATAGATAAAATGGTCTCTCATTGACGGTTTCACACAAGATGTACCCATTTAAATTTTATGTCAATTAAATATGTTAAAGAGCATTAATTGATGTAAGAAAATATATAAAAAAAAGTACCGAGAAGAGAAAATAAAAATTAATTGGAGAGATATAATGTATAGTAGATAGATAAGGTAAGAATTAATAGGATCTGTAGGTTTGCATAAGAAAAATTTGTTAAATCTAAACCTGAACCAAATTTGAACATAGCCTAAATAAACTGATCATCCCTTAAATCTTAATCGAATTTCGAAACTGAAATCTTAAACTATGTTCAACACCTAGCTCATTCTATTAGTAATTAAATATAAAGATGTGACTATTAATGTCACTTCTTTATGACTAAATAAATTATCCTCATTATAAGGAATATTAACCGTGGAAATTATGTTAGTTGTCCAAGTATATAGCGTTGGACACTTATTCTATGGTTGAAAACATTAAAAATGTCAAAAGTTTGTTATCCGGTTGGATTCCCTTTTATTTATTTTTATAATATCTTCTGTTTTTTTGATGAATAAAACATAGGAAAAAAAGAAAAATTATATCTAAAAAAACTTTAGGGATAATAATTGGATTTACTTTTTTTCTTACATGTTAATAATATAACTAATGACATAAAAGAAGTTATGAAAATGAAACAGGAATTTCGGTGTGCTTTGGTTTGATACTTAATATACACAACTAATGGAACAAGAGTTTTGGTAATGGTGCCTACCATTTGTGTTAAATTCGTGACTATCTATATTTTTTTCGTTCCATAATAATTTTCACATCCCAAAAAATAAATAATTCTTTTATTCATAATTTCCAAAGTTACTTAAATTTAAATTTGTCACTCTTACCTAACACACATACTAATATTTTATATTATTACTTAAAAGTATTACAATACCCTCTAAAATTGATAATTTTTTTTAAATAACATGAAACAATAAATATGAAGAGTCCTTCTATTCCATTAAGATTTCTACCTTTTATTAATAAATTATAGAGTAGAGGGAGAAAACTTTAGTGCTAGTAATTATTACTCCCTCCGTCCCATAGAAGTTGGTATAATTTTTTTTGGGCACGGAGATTAAGGAGTATAATAATTTAATATAAAGTGGAGTAAAGTGAAGTGAGAGAAATAATACTTAATGTGTAGTGGGTAGTTGTATTAGAGGTGATATGTGGGGCCCATGAGAATAGATTAATTATTTTTTGTGTGGGTCCATGTATTAAAAAAGAAATGTGTCAACTTTAGTGGGACAAAAAAAAAAGGTGTGTCAACTTCTATGAGACGGAGGGAGGGAGTATAATATAACTAGAAAGAAATCATGCATCTTAAGGTCTTTGGAGGACTATATATTCGACATTATAATATTTGACTCTGTAAATTGGAACATATATATTCGTGTGAATTTGAATAAAAGAGTATAATGAGAAATTTTGAGATTAAGGTCTTTAAAGAAAATAAATCATGCACGTTTTTTATATTTTAATAATAATAATAATAATAAAGATTCCAAGAAGATAAAGTTTACTAGAAAGTGTCGAAAAGATTAACACAACACGTAATGTAGTTATACAATGAAAGAGAAAATTGAGATATTATGCAAATGCATTTGTATTTGTAAAGAAGAAAGCAACATATTAATTATTGTACGGATGTGAGTTAGTTAATCCGTCAAAGCTTTCCTTAAATAATCATATTTAATTTAGTGCAAAGTTCCTATTTTTATAGGATTCCCTAATGTCATATCAATTCATTTATAACGAAACATTATTTTATTATTTTAATGATTATTTAATTATATATTTTTTATTGAATATTTTTTATTTTATAATTTTATTTTATTTGTACTCCAAATTGTCAATGATATAATTTAATTGGATGATTATATCATGGTCAACTCCTCAATCCTCCTACTTCACCTTTTATTAAAAATATATTAATATTATTATTTTTATCCATGTCATTGAATCTGTTTTGTAAGACTATCATACAAATTTATACTCTCCTCATCCTCTTCAAAAAGTTTATTTTTTCATTTTTGAGCGTCTCACCAAAAAAATCTCGTTTATTTTTATATACATATGAAACCCATAAACACCTAATATCCCAAAAAATCAGTATTTTATGTTGGAGCTATATTAATTAATATCGAATCTGACATTCGATATTTTGATAATGGTGTTGGTGAGTTAAGTGATTTCTCTCTCCCATCCTACGTGGTGACGATTCGAATAATAATATAAAAAATAGTGTATTAAAATGCACAGAGAATTCGAACTGTGTATTGAAAAAGCCGGCACCATGACCAAACATTAAACAATTAAACTAAGGAGCGATGTGGACTTTTTTAGGATATTTTAGTAAAAAATGTAAATTTAAGTAGAATTGTTAAATTGATGGGGGTATTAATGATTTTGAATTTAAAATTGGTATTTTTACCTTTCTCCCTATATATTATTTGAATATAGAGAGTATTCTCATTTTTCCTATCATGTATTCGCGGTGCAGTGCATTAAAAAGTTTTCAAATAAAAGATTCCAAATTCGAAGTTATGGAATATTTATTTAAATAATAAAATAAAATAAAATAAAATGGTACGACTACCCAAATCCAACCACTATATATACCTATTGAAACGCCTGCCTTACTCCCAACCAAACTTCATTATAACGTCTATTCAAGATTCCATCTTTTTCATATTCAATCCCCTTCACATCTCTCGCACCAGATCCATTTAAATTCTTCGCCCATGGAAGAATCTAAAGGTATGATTACTCTCTTCCTTACTTCCTTTTCGTGTGTTTCCGATTGTCAATTTCATAATTACGATTGTTTTTCTGCGTCTTGTTTTCAGTTGTCTCTTTCTTTGATTAAGTGATTCCATGATAATTGGAACAAGCAGAGATAACATGATCCTTTTTTTTATAAATATTTTGGGTATAAATGATGTTATTGGTAGGCGAATTCAGCTTTTAGGGTGTTTTTGCTTTTTGAAGCGATTTGAGTTTTTGGTAAATTTGGGAAATTTTGGACCCGTGGCTGAGTTTCTGGTTTCGGAACATAAACAAGTACATGGGATCATGCACCATCTGATCCAGCTTTTATGTTGATTTGTGTTATGTAATTTGTTCTTTGTGTTGTTAGTTTTACTATGAGTTAACAGTTAGAAGCTCTCCTTAACCAATCCACAGTGGTAGAGATTTTGTTTATTGCAATACTGCTACCCGATTAAATGAGGAAATGTGAAAAATGAGTTGGGGTGGAGGGGTCACAATTCAATTTCATATGTGGAAGATTTGACAATCATTTCCATTTCCATTTTCATTTTCATAAAAGACTAAAAGTTGATTTTAGTTAATATGTTACCTTTTCAAACACAATAATGAGAATGCCATTCAGTCTTGTATCTCCTGATTTTGCTTGTGTTTTCTCTGTTTATCAGTTGTTGATGCTAAAGTTGGAAATACTGCAGTTATTCCTGCATTCACTACTCACCAAGAAGGTAATTCAGTATTTCTAATATGGTATGAAGCTTACCTTGAGCATGTTTCATCAATGTTTTACTTTTGCTGACTGCCTTTTTATCCGTTTGTTAGTTGTTGAAGCTAAAGATGGAGATATCGCGGTTGTGTCTGCAATGTCTACTCACCAAGAAGGCAAGCACAATTCCTCAGTTATATTAGTTGAACCTTTGAGCGTTATTTTCATTTTATTGGAGTTTAATGATCCGTATCTTCTCCTGCATACATTAACGTGGTTCATGATCGAGATGATAATTTATAAGATTATATTGGAGAGTATTCCTAATAAATTCGCCTATTATGTGAAATTAAATGTTGAGGATCCACTATATTCATTTCTGTAACATATAAAACTAATTGATATTCTTTCAGAAAATCGTTGTACTTTTTGATAAAAAAGAAAAAGTAACTTGTCAATTTAAAACTGATGATATGCAAATTTATATGTGCCTATTAAAAACTGACAATGAGCTTTCTTCCCTTCCTTTATTTCCCTTATGAATAGTTGAAGCCAAAGATGGAACCATCTCGGTGGCTTCTGCATTTGCCGGTCATCAAGAAGGTAATACCCTATCACTCATTTATAACCTTCCATTTCTATTAATATTGTTATAGCTAAAAAATTTCATCATATTTTATGTATTTGTAGAGGAGTTATTCTCAACACGCAAAGCTAATTATTGTTTATGTTCATGAATTCTTTATAATAAATATTAGTTCATCAAATTATTACCATTTGGGTATCCTTGAAAATATTCCATTGTAATATAATATTATTCTTCTCTGATGTCACAGCTGTTTTGGATAGAGATCATAATTTCTTGACAAAAGCAGTTGAAGAAGCTTACAGAGGTGTAGAATGTGGAGATGGAGGTCCTTTTGGTGCTGTTGTGGTACGCAATGATGAAGTGGTTGTAAGCTGCCATAATATGGTTATCAAGCACACAGATCCTACTGCTCATGCAGAGGTTACGGCTGTAAGAGAGGTTAGAGTTGTACCAATGCTGCATTACTGCATTTAGAATATTTTCAGGTTATTTTTTTGCTTAAAGTGATTGCTTTCTGTAACTTCATGATATATTATTAAATAAAGAACAACATTTCTTTGGTATATATTTGGTTCTTTTATTCAATTCAGTTACTACTCACTTTACTGTGTAGATAATTTCTTATTTTAAGGCATTCAATCATAATACATTGTGTATCATTATTGAATAATTGAAAATGTTTTTTTCCCCTTTGATCTCTGGGATTTGATGATTTCTAGTTTGCAAGACTTGCCTTTCTAGTTGGTGGGTATTGTCAGGAGGAAATGCTTTGTATGATAGTAATCATATATGAGAATGAATACTGTAATATCCTTTAGAGAGTGCTGACAAACTTCATATATTGGGTTAATGAACCCAACTCACGCAAAGTACTATTCACCCTACCTTGAATTTATGAAACACTGTGTGGATATACCGAAGAAATGCAGAAATGTTGGTGATGTTTTGTAAATTCTTGACCATAAATATTTGCTTCAGTTGGGAAGGTTAATACTTACTTTTTTGTGCTTTATGCGTTGTAGAATTGTTTACTTAACTTCTTACATTTCTTTGCTAAGTGCAACAAAACTCATATGCATTCATTTTTCTTCAGTTGTATATTTGGAAACCCAAAATTTTGGAATAGCAATGTCTCTGAAATAGCGAACATGTTGCTGGAAAAAAATCATCTGTCTTGTTTGTTGACATTTCACATTTCCGTCTATACAAATCCGGGCGTCTCATCCTTAACCCGATTTTTCAGGCTTGCAAGAAGCTAAACAGGATTGAACTTTCGGACTGTGAGATATACGCTTCGTGTGAACCATGTCCTATGTGCTTTGGTGCTATCCATCTTTCCAGAATCAAGGTTTATAACACTTGATGTTGATTGGACTCGATTCTTAGCTTTCATCCTTTCTGTCGCTTGTTGAGTTGTTTCTCAGGCATAAGTTTCCTTCTGACTCTTCATCTATTTCAACAGAGATTGGTGTATGGAGCCAAAGCCGAAGCTGCCATTGCCATAGGCTTTGACGACTTCATTGCTGACGCATTGAGAGGAACTGGGTTCTACCAGAAGGCTAATCTCGAGATCAAAAGAGCTGATGGCAAACAGGCTATAATTGCAGAACAGGTGTTTGAGAAAACAAGGGAGAAATTTCAACTGTATTGAAGAATATTCTTCTCCAATTATCATGTAACTGATGAGCACGATCATTGCATATGATTTGCTTACTTAACTCTACAAACTAATTCGATTTGATAAACTGTGATTCGTCTGCATGTTACCCTCGTTATTCAAGTTGGTGTGTGCTCCGACGAGTTTATCGTCCACCAATTGTCTAGCACGTTCGTGTGTGTCACACGAGCGTCACCTCATTTGAACATGAGGTGTTCTATTTAAAACTTTAATGAATGATGGCAACTTCAGCCATGGTTGTAAAGGAAATGCGTATTGTGACATGATATGAAATGATGCATTGTGTAACTTGTCAATCAAAGTTCATTACCAATCACCTCTTTCTCCCCTTCTGTCTTTCTCTCTCTTAATCATCTAAATGATACTCCCTCCATTCTTGGAAATAATTTCATTTTCTTTTTTAATCCATCTCATCTCATAAAGTATTTCTTACTTTTTTTTAAAACTAAAAGTGGAAAAAATACACTACAATAATATCTACTATTTACACACATCTGAATATAATACACATTTTTCCACATATCAATATATCATAATAAATTTATACATTTTTTTTATTAAATTAACTAAAAAATTTCTTCTCTTTGTTACTTTATACATTAAAAACAAAAATTTAAATATCTTTTTCATTAAATTAATTAAAACATTTCTTCTCTATCTTTGGGGTAGAGAATTAGAGATAGTAGAACCTTATATACTCTTTTGGAGGAGAGAAGGGAAAATAAGCACTAACATCCTCACAATCGTACTTGTTACAAAATTACCATCTACTCCTACTAATTTTATGACTTAACCCAATAATTTTATGACTTCTCCTACTAAATTATTCAAAATATTCTTCATTTACCTTACTTTTATGTACTTACAAAATAATTTTTCTTAATTTACTTGTACAAAGATAAGTGCACAATAGGTAATTTAAAATGAACCATTGAATTGAAGTTGCAGCATAATTTTAAAAAATCCAACCACGGCCTTAAATTAAGGGTTGACACTTAATACATATCTCATCTTATTAACATCTACACGGTTTTATATATAGGCACACACACAAATGTGTAACTTAATACAAACATCTCTTTTTCAAATTCTGCTATATTCTAACCATGAAATATATGAAGCGTGTACTTAGCAAACTTTGATAAGATGTGTAAACTGTAAATAGCAAAAACGCGTTGTAATTAACGAAAACCAAAGCAGGGTGTTTAACGTAAACAGATTTATTCTAAACCCTTTGACCATTGTGTGGGGTGTGATTAAGCCATCAATTTTGGATAAAAACGCAACGAATCAATGATGCATTGATGTGGATCTGACAATTAAACTTCATAAAGTTAATCAATTTGACACCATCGAAGCTTCTCAATTTGTGCTGTTCACGTTTTCCGTGGGTGGCGCCGCCGCCTCTCAGCCTACGCGTCAGTTGAAAGGAACCCCAATTGATATATATAGGACTCAAATCCTCGATTTGCAATGAAGCCACAACTGCACGTTAACTGTTAATCGAGAAGGAATCGACGAGAATGTTCGATTACTCATCTCAATCAAGCCCCAAAGGGAGGATCCTACCCAAGCGCATAATCCTTGTACGCCACGGCCAGAGCGCCGGAAACATCGACGGAGAAGCCTACGCCACCACTCCGGATAACAAAATACCCCTAACTCCTCAGGGCATTGAACAGGCTAAGAGAGCCGGGGAACGGATCTACGACGTCGTTTCCGACGGTGGCGCTTCTTCTAACGGGAAGGTTTACTTTTACGTGTCCCCTTACGCTAGGACTCGTTCGACTCTCAGGGAAATCGGTCGATCGTTTCCCAAGGACAGAGTCATTGGTGCTAGGGAAGAATGTCGGATCAGAGAGCAGGATTTTGGCAATTTTCAGGTCGCGGAAAGGATGAAAGCGATCAAGGAGACCAGGGAGAAGTTTGGGAGGTTCTTTTATCGATTTCCTGAGGGAGAATCTGCGGCTGATGTTTTTGATCGCGTTTCAAGTATGTTTTCTTCCCCCAGTTTACTGTGGTTGCAAACTTTTATTCTGATTGTTCATTGTATTTCATTGTTGCTGCCACTGAGATTAAAGTCTATGATTACAGTAGATAAAGAATTTTCATTCGAATTTGGTGGAAACCTTAGTGGGGTTCTTTCATGTCTAACCTAGATTGACCACTTTTTTGTAAATGGTCTAAAGTTTCGAGTGTTGACATTTGCATGATCTGTTTTAGTGCTTATTGGTTTTGCTAATTCATAGATTTTATTTATTAATTTATTTTGCATTCTTTTTGTGTGTTTATTAAGTAGAATAGATTTATACTGCTATAGTGCAAAGTGCAAAACGTAATATGTATCCTTGTGATTACATATATCGGCAGTTGGCTAGCAGTTGGTTGTAGTACTCCTTGATAGGAGTATTTTGGACCATCACACTTGTTGAATGCAATTAATCTGACATGTAATGAAAATTTAAACATGGCCGTAAGATGGTTGTCAGTTATGTCTTGTAGAAACCTCTGATTGATGGATAGTACTTGCATCAAGGGCTGATATAATTTGCATTGTCTCTTGTAACTGAGCAATTAGACAGCGTTACATTTTTCTTAGATTTATATCTTCAGAGGCGTATGAAAGGGAAACGTCCTTAAAGAAATTAGAGTTTGCAGTAAAGCAGATCCGTTCTTCATTCATCTGCTATAACATCCAAAAGATTTCATTCATATTCTTGTTACCTTTGTGAATGAGCACATTAGTAAGGGGAAGATTACTTCTTATATTATTCTATATTGTGCTGTATGTTCCATTATATTGGATTTGGCATGTCTATGCAGATTCTCTTTCTGAAGGCTCCTTTCTCATTCAATTGCTGCTATATTTGTCTCACTCTGGCATTTTTTATTTGCCATCTTATCTTCTGTTTCTGGGAAAATGGGCTAGTAATGGTATGTAGGAAAACTGGCAGCTATTGATGTCACAACGCATAAGCCCCAACTTATTTCTCAAGAGTTTCCCTATTTCAACTATCTACTCGCATAATTAAGTCTTGTGATTTTTCTCAATCTTGATAAGTTAAAAGGGTTTACTGTTGGAGACAACATTTCTCTTAAAAATTTACCTTATACTTTGGCATGAGTCACATTTTTAGCAAATTCATTCATCCTCATTTTGGTGATGCTGTGTGTTGTTGGATTGGGAATATGTGTCTGTTTTGCTATTTATGGGGGAAATTGATAAACGAAAGTAGAGGGGAAAAGAATAAGAGTGAGAAATGGAAGAAGAAGAATGACAGTGAATGGGAGAGGGTTCAGTGGATGGTGGCTGACCGGCTGGGAGATTTAGGTAGCCAAAGAAAGAAACTGATGAGGAGAGAAGAGGTACAGACATAGGGTTAGAGTGGTTAGTAACAGCACGCAGGGAAAAAAAAGATTGAAAAGCAGATATCATGGTAGATAGCTCACTTGGACCATCACCTGACCTATACTGTACCTCATGGGAGAGGAGGATTCGTTATAAGTCAAAACTATGAATGAAAATTATTGTTGTTGATGACCTTCGTTTGAGTGACTCGAAAAATATAGTTCCCTTAACTGTCATAATGTTAGTCATTGGTAGTATCTGCTGATCTCGGTACATTTTTCCTAGTTCCTCTAGCATTTATATATTGTTACATGTTACAGGTTTTCTTGAATCATTATGGAGGGACATAGATATGCACAGGCTTCATCGTAATGCCACGGATGAACTTAATCTCATAATCATATCACATGGACTTGCCATTCGTGTTTTTCTTATGAAGTGGTTCAAATGGACGGTGGAGCAATTCGAGTACTTGAATAACCTGGGGAACTCTGAGTTTCGAGTAATGCAGCTAGGAGTTGGTGGAGATTACAGTCTAGCAGTCCACCATACAGACGAAGAAATGGAAGCATGGGGTCTATCCCCTGAGATGATTGCAGACCAACAGTGGCGAGCTCAAGCTACCAAAGGCGATTGGAACGAGAACTGCCCGTGGTATCTCGACACCTTCTTTGACAAGTTTGCAGACTCCAATAGTGAAGAAGGTGAGGACTTAGAGGCATCCTGTACTGTTGACTCTCAGATAAACCAAACCCTTGATGATTCTTAATTTATTCTTTTATTATTTCTCTGTATGTCCTAACTCCTACATATTGTATTATCCACTCAATACACAAGTCTATACTTTTTCACGTGCAATGGTGGTGAGAGATTCAGATAACAAATGCAATTTTTTCATATCTCAACAACATTATCCTCTAGTATATCTTAGGTGATAAAATTTATGTGGGAGGAAGAAAATAAGAAGCAATTATTGCAATTGCACACAAGAAAATTAATTTATTGGCTATAAAATTCCAAATTTCTCCAATGAGGAGTGACTAAGACTGGACCTTTCATGAGAAGACAGAAAGAAGTACATTTTAGTTTTTATTGCTCACGAGATATGTATACACACATAATGTATCTACACATATCCAACCAAACAAACAAGAATACACCCCTTCATGTGTGGCAATGCCAAAATGACAGCAGCCCAATTTCTCATATCCTACTACTCTGCTCTAGTTAACTAGCTAGATTAGCATTACTACCTCTCTCTCTCTCTCTCTTTCTCTCTCTTTCTCTCTCTCTCTCTCTCTCTCTCTCTCTCTCTCTCTCTCTCTCTCTACCTCTCTCTCCCTCTCACAGATGATGGGCATTGGCAGCAGGGATGTTATGATCAAGAGCAACTACAAGTTAGATGAGGTGCATCATCAAAAATCCCATGCCCAACATCATGAGATAATCCCATCTTCTTCCCTTCTCATAATACTCATCCCCATCATCATTGTAATCTTGCTCCTTGCCATACTCTTGCTCACAATGCTGCTCCGCCGCCTCCATTTCGCCAGAGTCACCACCGCCACCACCGTCGCCACCAGCAAGAGAATCATCAACAACAGCAATTGCATGTTCATTGCTCACAGCACCATCAACTTAAGCTCTTCTTCAGGTACTTTATTCATTAATCATTTTACAACCTTATTAATTAATCATATGTGATGTAGCTTATGTGTATTGTATATATAGATGGTGGTTGCTTGTATGGAACTAGCCTTGAACCTAAAGTGAGAGGAGTTCAAGTCGAAGTTCAAGTCCCTATCCAAGTGTTCACACTCAAAGAAGCTGAACTAGCCACTAATAAATTTAGTGAAGCGAATATAATCGAAAACGGGTCGACCGGGGTCGTCTACCGGGGGGTGCTGAGAAACGGCACTGCGGCCGCAATCAAGGTGTTGCGGCCAAATGGGAGGTCCGGAGAACGGGCCTTCCGTTTAGAGGTAAGTTGTATTCTTTTATTGCAAATAGTAGTGTTTATATGGTTAATGATTGATGACTTTTGGGCAGGTGGACCTATTGAGCCGATTGCGTTGTCCTTACATATCTGAGCTCCTAGGGTACTGCGCCGATCAGCACCATCGACTGCTCGTTTTCGAGTACATGCCTAACGGTTCTCTTGAAAATCATCTCCACCCCCGCAACAATCAATGCGGGATACTTAGCTGGGGCGCTCGTTTGAGGATCGCCCTAGATTGTGCTCGGGCATTGGAGTATTTGCACGAGCACATGTCCCCGTCTATTATCCACCGTAACTTCAAATGTAGCAACATTCTCTTGGACCAAAACTTTAGAGCTAAGCTCTCCGGGTTTGGGTTGGCCAAAATCGGTTCGGATAAGCTCAATGGAGTCATCTCGACCCGAGTTTTAGGAACTACAGGATATTTAGCCCCGGAGTGAGTAGTATTGATTTATACTTGTCTATGATTTGACTCATCAAGTAATGACACGAGGATCAATAATCTAGCCTAATCAATGATTGATTAAGGGGGATTACATCCCCTTATATAGTACTATGCACAATTCCTTTATAAATTACAAAGAAAGTGTGCAAGTGGCGAGATACTTTATTACAGTATTCTCGTTACAAAAAAAGTCAGATCAATCTTGATCGTAGCTAATACGTACATAATGTTGTAATGTAGGTATGCATCAACAGGAAAACTCACAACAAAGTCGGATGTGTACAGTTACGGAGTGATCTTGTTGGAGCTACTAACGGGGCGTGTACCTATCGACACCACTCGCCCTTCAGGCGAGCATGTTCTCGTTCCTTGGGTCCGTGCATCTAAATCCGATCATCCTCCTACTCTTACTCTTCACATCACAAAAAAATATGGATGCATGTGTGTTCTGTTTTAACTCAATTGTTGCTGCGATTGTCAGGCACTTCCCCGTTTAACCAACAGAGAGAAAGTGTTGGAAATGATGGATCCATCTCTTAAGGGCCAGTATTCAAAGAAAGATCTTATTCAAGTAATTAACACTTACATAATTACTACATCAGGCACTTGCACTCTATTGTGAGACGGGTCAACTCTTTAATAAAGTACAAGCATACTTTACCTATACAGTATCTATACTTTAACACGTCTCACAATCCGTCTCATATAAGCATCGTCCCACAAGAGACTGTCTTACTACATTGTGCATACTTGTGATCATATTCCTGATGAATCCCCCCCCCCCCCCCTCTCTCTGTGCCAGGTGGCAGCAATCGCGGCCATGTGTGTGCAGACGGAGGCGGATTACAGACCGTTGATCACGGACGTAGTGCAGTCGTTGATGCCCCTCGTCAAGACCCACCCCTCTCCTTCATCATCCTCCTCACTCAGATTTTCACGAACTCCAAGCCCCAGAATGTAATTACCCTTCTCTTGTGGTCCCCATTTTTAAATTATTCTCATTATTAAGGACCTCCATGCAAATATTGTTTTTATAGGAGTATATATAGTATAAAAACCTAGTTTCATGGTTTCTGTCTATACATACTATAGATAATGTAGTATTGGAAACTATAACTTATCCTATTGTTTTATTTTATTTTATTGTATACTATTATTTGTGGGAATTATCAAATAAATCAGTAGGAATGGATTGATCACTTTTGGAGGGATCTTTGCAATGTTTTGATCTTTATAATTAATTAATCTCTTTCTTTAATTGCTTCATTTAATTAATCAGTCTGCATTTTTTAAAATAAGTATTTTCTTCTAAAAAAAATACTTGTATTCGAGGATTTGTTTTATTTCTTTCACCCCTTTTCAAAGTATATAGACACTGACAACATACTTTTATAAAATTGTTAGATTTAACTTCTTTTATTGGAGGGTAATTCCCTCCACTCACTAAGATTTTGGGCAAAATTTTTTTTTTTTAGAAAAATGAGTAAGAAAGAATATGATTCAATATATTTGGACAACAACATGCATATTCACATTAAAAATTTGTTGGGGTGTACCTTGTAAGGCCACCACAACCCTCCACGTCCCTCCCTGCAACAGTCTACCAACTCTGTTCAATGTACAAGGGAAGAGGTGGAGGTAGGTTAAGAATGATTTCAACTGAGCATATAATTAGTATTATTTTAATTATTACATTTGTAATAAATCTTTGTTTTCTCAAGTCAACTGTACTAATTGAATCTCATATTTATAGTTATCAGTTCAATTGGGGAACATTCTATAATTAATTTTCTTTGTCTAACAGTTGAATATTCAGAGCACAATTTCTTCTTATTGCAATTTTCTTTTGTTTTATCATAAAACTGAAATTTGATCTTTTAGCCTCTTTTGTCTCCTTGGGAGGATTTTAAATAACTACCACTATCTTATTGAAATGTAGTATCTGCTTTGTTATTTTGGTCGTTTCACTACAAAAGGTGTATTTCTTTTTTAAGTAAAAAAGACTCATATAAATTAATTAATTACTTCTCTTTCCATTGACTCACATATCACACTAATGCACATACTCACTTTACATTTAAATATTATTTCTCTCACTTCATTATACATTAAAATATTATATTCTTTAATCTACGTATAAAAAGCAAACACCCACATGTTAATGAGACGGATGGAGTATCATATATGACAAAAACTTGTGTGTCCCCGGGGACACACCGTGCCCCATGGGAACACAAGAGACGGATGGAGTATCTTATATGGTAAAAACTTGTGCGCCCCCGGGACACACCGTGTCCCATGGGAACACAAGAATTTCTAGTATTAAATTCTTATGTTCCCATGGGAGCACGGTGTGTCGCCGGGACACAAGAGACCAACTCATCTTATATATACTAATAATTGCGAATACGCTGATATAAATAACTTTTAAAAATATGATGTGTCGCGACGTGGTTAATTATTGTATTTTTTTTATTTTAATATTACATATATAATCTTTCTATTTTAATATTTTATTCGTATTTTAACATTTATTATTATATCACTATTATATATCTCCAAAATATTTTTTATGTGATAAGTCTTTATCCAATTAATTATTTCAAAAAGATAATTATTTAGATATCATAATATATTGAATAAAAAATTAGATTCACCACTTTTTCTATATGATATATTTTAAAAATTAAAGGCAAAGTCTACTGTACCCAATTGTTAAGGTACAATCGGGTCAATTTTGACTCGGTGACCCGGATTTATATATCTAATTTATCCATGGGTCATTAGGGCTTCACAATTCACCGTCGTTTCTTCCTTTCTCTCGTAAAATCTCTCCCCCTCATTTCTCTCATAAAATCTCTCCCTCACCGCTTTCTCGGCGATTCCACCCGTTCTTCCTCACAGCCTCTCGCCACGGCGGTGCTTCCCTGTCATTCACAGTGTCAATTTGGTGAATTTGGGTTCATCTTCAAATTTCATAGCGTTGATTATACCATTTCTTTCTGTAAAATCTCTCACTCCCTCACCTTGCGCTTTCTCGGTGGAATTTTTCGGCGATTTCACCTGTTCGTCGGTCTTCCTTGCAGCCTCTCGCCGCGCATCGGACGGCGGTGCTTCACTCTCATTCACGGTGTCAATTAGGGTTCGTGTTCGTAATTCTTAGATTTTTTAAGTATGTTTTATATTTTAGTTTATGGTTTGCTTCAGTTTTTATGATTCGTACATACGTATGATTTTAGAAATCGATTTTTGAATTTCATTGAATTTTGTATACTGATTTTGTTTTGAAATTTTAATTTATATTTTTCATGTTTATTTTAGTTTCGATTTAGTCATTGTTCGAGCTTCTATTTTTCTTTTTTATAAACTTATGTTCTTGATCTGCTTGATAGCAGCAACCATTCTTAATCTAGAGACCTAAGAGATGAAGATAGACCTAGACCTAAGAGATGAAGATGAAGCTGCTTCATAGAGAAGATGGAGTTAAATTCCTTTTTTCTCTGTAAGTAAAACTTCGATTTTTGCAGTGGTTCAATTTTGCCTTATAACTAACTAATTGTTTCAATTTTTGCCCATTTTTGCCGGAATCCGCCATGTCATGCTTAAATTCCGGTTGGTCAATCCGAGACAATTTTGACTTTTTTTAGCCAATGAATTCGCCACATCATATTCCACCGATTTATTTTATTTCATTTTTCATATTCCACCGTCAACCATATCGGCTCCGATAGAGAGAGAGAAAGAGAGAGAAGGATGGTGCAGGATCAAACCGCCAAGGGAAGAGTGTGTGTCACTGGAGGAACAGGGTTTCTGGGCTCATGGATGATCAAAAGGTTGCTCGAAGATGGCTATTCCGTTAATGCCACTGCAAGAATTGATCCTGGTATATAATACTATAAATCAATCAACCACTTCTCTTCTCAATCATCATAATCATATGTTTAATACTCTACCTCCGATTTGTTTCAGAGAAGAAAAGGGACATCAGCTACATCACCAACCTCCCCGGAGCTGCAGATATTCAACGCCGATCTCGACAACCCCGACAGCTTCTCCGCTGCCATTGAAGGGTGCACTGGAGTCTTCTACATGGCCTACCCATTGGATTTTGGAGAGATAGAGCCCGAAAAAGTGAAGCTCAAGAAAGTCACCAATGAACTGCAGTAATCTACACTTCCAGCATTTCAACAGCTGCTTTCAACCCCAAATCGGCCACAGGCCACCACTACAGCCGAACCCGGCGTCGCTGGAAAAGCAACACCAGTCACTGCCGAAGCTGCCAAAGGCCGCTGCTGAATCGCGTGAACCCGTTGCATCACAGCCATTGAGGACCACCCGTCAAACACCACCTCTGCTGTTGCTGAAAAAAAATGCCATTGCCACGCGCTGCTACTCAAATCCGACGCTGCTACCCGGAACAAATGCCAGCCATCACCACCTACCCGGAACAAATGCCAGCCATCACCACCAATGGCTGCTGTTTGTTGGCGTTTCCCATCGTCAAGTGTCGCGCCAGATTTGCCGCTTCAGAAAATCATCGCCACGGGTCTCCCATCGTTCAGTGGACTATCGTCGCCGGTGATAGTCAAATGCCAGCGCCATCCGCTGGGTGTCTGCCGCAGTACTCAAGCTTCGCCAGGCTGCTATCAGATGGAGTTCAACTTCCAAAAGCCGTCGTGCGCCCGTCGCTGTACGCCGCCATCAGATCCATCACCGCCAAAGCCGTGAAGTCTAAAGCTGCTGCCCACATCGTTACTTCCCATAGATAGAGTCGCGAACCCACTCGTCAACACCGTTGGAGACGCAAACGCCATCGCCTGAACACTTGATGCATTCCAATCGCTGGAAATAGCCGCAATTTTTCTTTTTTATTTTAATATTTTTAATTTAATTAAATATTTTGTTGAATTGAAAATGAAAAAAAAAATAATAAATAGGTGAAATATAACGTGACGGATTTATTGACGAAAAAAGTCAAAATTGCCAGTTGGATTGACCAACCGGAATTGAAGCATGACATGGCGGATTCCGACGAAATTTGCATTTTCCGGCGAAAATGGGCAAAAATTGAAATAATTCGTTAGTTATAGGGCAAAATTAAACCACTCATCTTTTTTAGGGCAAAAAATGAAGTTTTGCTTAGTTATATGGCAAAAATTGAATTTAACTCGAGAAGATGAACTGAATTGAAAGAGATGAACTAAATTGAAGAGATGAACTGAACTGAAAGATCAAGCGTTACTATATAGATTTCAGACGATGTGTATATTTTATTTAAAATAATTGTATAACCTTTTAATCTTTAATGTATTTTTATATTTTTATTTATTAGATTTGGATATAAGTGTACAAATATTTTCGAGTTCATGTATATCTTATTTAAAATAATTGTATTACTTTTTATTCTTTATTGTATTTATTAGATTTGAATATAAATGTATAAGTATTTTTAAGTACTAATGTATACATGATATAAAATAAATGTATTTCTTTTATTTT
The DNA here is from genome assembly GCA_023678885.1 of Pogostemon cablin. Lineage (NCBI taxonomy): Eukaryota > Viridiplantae > Streptophyta > Magnoliopsida > Lamiales > Lamiaceae > Pogostemon > Pogostemon cablin. The sequence continues at coordinate 2,414,708 of CM043000.1, forward strand.
TAAATGTATTAAATAATATATACATAACTAACTGTATTAGTTGCAATTCAATAATGTATATGTTATTCTTAATAAATGTATTATTTTTTTAATTTTTAAAATTTATCAATATTGATATTTTATTTTGATAAACATTAATACTTATTTTAACAAGTAACTGTATTATTTGTAATTAAGTAATGTATACATTATTTTTAATAAATGAATTACTTAAAAAAACCTATTACTATCAATATAACATATTATAATATTTTAAACATCAATTCATTATGTAAATTAATATTAATACATAATTTCCGGACTAGAATCAAAATTCATTCATTTCATATATTTAAGTATAAAAGGTTATACATTTATGAAGATAAAATCATACATTAATGAACAAAACTTAATACAATCATTTAAAATATACAAATTTGAAAGAGAAACGCAACATATACCAGATCTTGCCAGATCTCTAGATAACACAGAACGGAGACAGGAAAACACAGATCTGAAATAGAAATGCAAGATCGTGGATAACGTTCTGCATGGTGTTTCGCCTGAACAATGAAAACGTCAAAGAGCCACCTCTGATGGAGAAACGTGATGAAACAATGAACGCTCTCATGCAGAGGTAAAACTTGATGGAGGCACAGCGATGCAGAGATAAAACTTGATAGATGCACAGCAGAAGGTGGAGAGAAAATCAGAGTGTGAAGGTGGAGGTGTTGGCGCAACCGAAGCGAGAGAATGGAGGATGCGTTGAGAACAATGGATGAGGTAGAGAGAAAAATGAGCGTTGAGAATAGATTGGGATGAATATAGAGAATTTGACCTAATTTTACTTATTTAAATGATCCATTTTTTGTGAACCAGCTCGTTTGACCCGCATATTAGTATACATGCGTGTACAGTAGTCCTACTCAAAATTAAATTACACTCTCCTTTGACCTTACATTTCATTATAAGACTACATTTAAAAATGAATTACTTTAAAATTTTTGTATCTAATTACCATAAATCTTCAACTAAAAAACACAAGAAATTATCTAAATTAATAATTTAATTGTGTTTATAACAATAATAAAAAATATGAATTTTTTCGATTTAGGATTCGAAATATATGTTAATTATCGATATGGGGCCTGAAATATTTTTTTTATCAATTCGGGGTCTGAATAATTTAAAATTATCAATCTAAGATATGAACCATTAACACCGTCAACTTGACATTTAACTTTATATGATGTTTAAATTTAATTGCCACATCATTTCATACGTGGCACCTAATTTTAAACCTTAGATTAAATATAAGAAAAAAAGAAGTGCAAACGACGCGTAGATAAACTGTTGTGTTGCCTTTCATATTTTTTCCTCTTCTTCACTTAGCGTGTTTTAAGATTGAGATATTTCAAAGTTTTTATTTTTCTAATCTCTTCTCATCACGCAAAGAATATTGGAACAATTACATAGGAGAGTAGGAACATTTCATCAAATGTGTATTCAGACATTTTATCAAACATGTGATGGGCATAAATTAAATAAACTGAATACACATTTTATAACGATAACAATGACACATTTTTTTTTTCCGAATCAACCATCATTCTTCCAACCACGTTTACAGTTAATTTAGACTTGAATGAATTGATAATTGTAAGGATTAATTAAGGGAAAAAAGTTTAAAAAAAATTATTGGAATGCTTTCACTTTAATATTGTACATCATAAATTCATTGAGTGCATAAGCATGATGGATGTATTGCTGACGACGACAACTTTTCTGCTCTTGTTTCTTTGTCCACAAACATAAATTCTACATTGCTTTCTTGCCCTAATTCAAGATTAGAGATTTATTGTCTTCGAAGGACATGAAGATGAAATAGAGAATTGCTTGTGGATCGCCAGCACTGCGTTCTTGCCCACAACCTTGCTTTCGCTTTTAAGAGAGATTCACTTTTGTTCGTTGTTCATATCAACCCCCAACCTTGCTTTCACATTTTGCTTTCTGTTCTTATCGCTATTTTTTCCCTTCTTTTATAAAGTTTCCAAATATATATATATATATATATATATATATATATATATATATATATATATATATATATATTATCAGCGATGAAGAATAAATCAATTATTATTTTTTTTAATTTGAGATATATTTGAATGCATGTGGCAATTAAATTTGCATGTAAGATTCTGTTTAAGGATAAGTAAACGGTGTTAATGATTCATATCTTAAGGTGTTAATGATTCATATCTTAGATTGATAGTTTTAAATTATTCAGGTCCTAGATTGATAAAAAGAATATTTTAAGCCCCATATCGATAGTTAACATATATTTCGAGCCCTAAATCGAAAAAAATCCTAAAATATATTTAAACTAATTTATTTATTAATTTAAGATAAAGTAAACTAATGAATCCGTGTAGCACGCCGGAGAAAAAAACTAGTAAGTTTAGAAAAATAATCTCACATTTGAAAATTAAAAAAAAACCTTATTTAAACATGATTACAAATCGCTTTATAACAATACTTAAAGATTTTTTTTCTTTTTTTTTTTGCGAATTTTCATAAATAAAATTTAATTTACAATAAAATAAAATTTGTAATTTTTTATGGAATTGACCATAATTTTAATATACTGACTAGAGATAATAAATTTCTATTAAAAAAAAAAAGGCTTTCGCTTATAAAAATGAGCGGCGTAGGCCGCTGACCCTTTTTTTTTTTTTTAATTTTAAATTTAAATTTTATCTGACCCATTATAATTTTTATACTTGTTCCATCTCATTTAAAAATGATCTCTTATTTTATTTCACGTGAATTAAAAAATATTATTATTTAATGTGTAATGGATAATTATATTATTGGGAGTATGAGTTCATATTTTAATTGTATTAGTAGATGTGTGTGGTCCTTATGTGTGAAAAAAAATGCGTTTCTTTGAGTGAAACGTCCAAAATGAAAAAAAAACCTCTTTTAAAGAAACGAAATGAGTACTTTTTATTTTTATATCTGTTTCTTTTATGCACTATCTAAAAAAAAGCATACTTCTTCCGTCCTATTTCAGATAACATACTTTCCATTTTGGGTTGTCTCATAAAAGTTTGCACCTTTCTTAAAACGCAAAAATTCAAATACAATCACCTTTTTCATATACTTTATTTACAAAAAAAACCACACCCACCTAATACACCTAACATATTTTATCATTTATTTATTACCAAAAATACCATAATACCCCTAAAAATTGTCACTTTTCTTAATATCCGTATCAAAAAGGGGTGCAAACATTTGTAAGATGGAGGGAGATATAATTTTAAAATACATCTTTATATTAAAATTATCACCACTCCACCTCTACCTAATAGTTCATAATTTATTTATTTAAAGAATTACATTATTTTTTTAAAATTAATAAAATTGGTAAAATAAAATAAAATTTTAAACTATATATACACACACGCTATTAAGGGGGAGGAATATTATTTTTATTTCTGACGATTTATCTTTTAGTAAAAGTCTATATTACAAAACAGAAAATACAAATAAAATTGTGGAATGTGCACGATGCTTTCTAGAATGATCAGAATTGAATGTGCGTGCCAAATCACATTTCTACCAAAGCTGTGGGTCAACATATATGAAGCATAACCCTAATTTTATATTGAAAAATGAATAATTAATTAAAGCTTTTAATTACCCACATGATAAATAATATTAAAATATATGATAAACCAATTATCTCTATCAATTATATCTATTTTACTTTAAATCCAAATTTTCAAGGAAAGGTGGCTCCCGTAGTGGGCCGTCAACCCACCCACCCCCACCTCACACCACCCCCCAATCTCCCTTGTATCATTACCTCATTATTGACGGTCTTAAGAATTGAATGAATCCGTCAAACAAGAAAAAAGAATGGGATTAATGATAGTAAGAAGAAGATTTTAATTAACTACTAATTAGATACATCAATAAAAGAGTGTAAGATACCATTAATAGTAAATACAATTATGTTAGATCCTAAAATATATTCTTTTTAATTAGTTTTGGGTGACAGCGTCTCATTATAAAATCATTTTATATTTTTGTAATTAATTATCATTTTTTATTAAGATTTGATAGCATTTTTTATAAAAAACTTCCTCCTTCCCAAAAATACATTTATGTATTTGGTGGTACGGAGTTTAAGAAAAATGACTTTTTGTTGTAGTGATGTAAGAAAGAGATGAAGTATTTTTGGGACGGAGGTTATTGATATTGTATATTGTTTCAATTTCTAAGGTATGAAAGTATTTTTGGGACGGACAAAAATGGAAAGTGTGAATATATTCTTGGGACGGAGGGAGTATCACTTTATATTTATAGTATAAATTTTCATAAATTAAAGTATCGTTATCACTTTTCATTAGTTGGGTATCACTTTTTTTTATAAAAATTATCACCTCTTATTCTTATAAAATGACTCATCCCAATATGTTCAGTGGAAAGTTGTCATAAAATGGGTACCTCGATTTACTATTTGTACCTGTTCTTATTTTTTTTAATATCATATTTCGTCTGCAGGTACATAAACTGCTTGAATAGAAGTTATGGACCATTCTTTGGTAGAAGTAATTCTTTCTTGTAAAGAGCCCATTTCGGTACTTAGGGTGGGTTGATAAAGACAGCGGAAGGCATTCTATCCAATAAGGCCGATACTTCGGACCCTGCTTGGACAAAACGGAAGATATTGTCGATTAATAGAAGTACGTCCTAGCAAGTCTTTGTGAAATAACTTCGATAAGAAGAAAAAAAGAAGGCGTTAAGAGACCATCTCGGGCCAAACATAGACAGATGCATCTTTTTAAAAAATAAAAAAGGAATTTGTTTCATAAAATTCGGAAACACTAAGATTTGATGCAAATTTTAAATATGAAAATATTTTAAGCAAAATTTGAAAATCAAAACAAAAGTCTTCTTACTGCATTTTAACATTAGAAAATATGTTGTGTATTTATACATCAATTGACAGCGACACGACTCAAATTAAATACGATAATTAAATATGCTCAATACTACTGCCTCTATGGCTCTATCTCTAGCTTACTTCACATGTATTATTAGAGCCTCTATTATTTTTTTATTTTTTATTTTTATTTTTTATTTTTTGGACTCACGATTAGAATTTTTTTTGATAAAAAAAATTAGTTTTCTCATTCCGTGCGATCGACAGGGAATAAATGTGTGATATAGTATATTTTTAATAATTACTCTATTTCAATTTAATTTTCATATTTACTATTTCATGTTATTAATTAAAGTAATATTTTTATATTTTTATTGACTTTTGTGATAATGTATTCTTTTTAAGTATTAAATAAAATATAAAATAAATAATGTATGTTAGGTAATGGTGAAAATTTTAAAATAAAGAGTATTAAAAAGTTATTTGTATTGAGTTTTTTTTTGTGAAAAATATATTGGGACTAACAAATGAAGAAATGCGAAATCTGTAATGGAATCGAAGATTATTATGATTAGTATATGAATAGTAATGTTGTACTGACATTAAAATGAAAGTTGATATTAGGTACACCCGGGTGCAAGGGTGCACCCATATATGTATAATTTTTTATTGGATTCATTACTATTAGATACAATTTATGTACTATTATTACTGACAGGTACATTAACCTAAATTTATTAGTGTTCAATATATTTTGAAAGATTGAAATGCCTTTTTTATCCTTAAAGTGATTATATTCAATAATAAGTAATAATATAATGATATTTTATTTTAAAATTAAAAACAGATTTCCATTTAATTCTCCTAAAAATTTGTAGATTTCATTCCATTTAATTCTTCTAAAAATCCGTGGGATTTCAAATTATTATAATCAATTTATACTCATTCGAGTAAGATATACTCCATAATTTTGGTATTAAAAAATTAATTAAAAATAATTTAGATTATTTTGGTATTCAGAAATTAATAAAAAAAATTTCGGGATGTATCAAATATTACCACAATAATAATTTTAGTATTCAAAATTAATTAAGAATGGATCAGATTATTTCGGTATTCAGAAATTAATTAAGAAATACCAGGATGGATCAAATATTTTGATATTCAGATTTAGAAATACCAAGATAAGAAAATTCCGCAATGAATTCAAAAATATTTTGATATTCGATTTTCAAGTTTGTATTGTATTCAGAAATAAATTAGTTAACAAATTAATTAAGAGATTACGTGACGAATAAGATTATTTTGGTATTAAAAATTATTTAAAACATTATTAGGATTGATAAAATATTAACTAGATAAGAAATTTCACTTAAAAGTATTTAGATTTTAGATTCTTATTGTATTCAAAAATAAAGATTTTAGATTTGTATTGTATTTAGAAATAAATTAACGTGAAGAGAATTTATATATCCATGAATATATATTGAAACTACATTCAACGTGTAGAGAATTTATATATCCACGAATATATATTGAAACTGCATTCACTGATAATGTTAATTTTCATTAAATTTTAAACCTTAATTTCTCATTTTCAGTTTTAGTTGATGCGTGGATAATTGATGTATATAGGGATAATGATAAATGTGACTTTTCATTAAATAATTTTGTAGTGGATAATAATAAAATATATGCTTTGTATCCATTAGTAATACTTAATTTATTTTTTGTATTTCTTAATAATTATATACTTTTTTCATACTATGTTTTTCATTAAAAAAACTAGCATTCATATGTGTTTATCTTTTTATTCAATAGTGTATACATGTTTTTTTAATAATTGTATATTCTTTTACACTCAATTTTTCATTTTAAAACTAACAATTGAATTGTATACATTTTTATTCATAATTGTATATGTTTTTATTTATATTTGTATATGGTTTTTAAAGTGGGTGCACCCAAGATGGTGCACTGTATAATTAGCCTTAAAATGATATCGTGGCATCAATTTTAATTTATCTTTTTCAATTTTTATTTTGACATTTATTATTTCAAGTTGTTTAAATAAAGATAAATTGTTGACTTGTCTGGTTGAGTTTGTGGAGATATCATAATTTTGTTTGGTAATAAATAAAATGTATAATTATAATAAGTAATAATGCATTAAAATTTGTACTATTATTTTTTTTCTCAATTAAATTATTGACCATGATTTATATATTATACATTGTCATTACTACTATTATTAAAATAAATTTATTTTAATTATTAAATAATTAGGTATTTTTTTATAATGTATCAAATTAATTGTTTAAATCAATGATTTTTTTAACTGATAGAAAAATTTTCCGGATTCTTAATTGATAGTTAGTTTATCTTTCGGGTGTTATATTGAAAAATTCCTCCTTCGTAATTTAAAGAGTATCGCCTAAATCATCAATATCCTATTATATTTTGATATTATTTCTTATTATACTAGTTAGACGAGTGACAATTGCATGACAGAAAAATTTAAACATTTTCTTTATAGTTGATATTTATTGTTTAGAGTAGATTTCATCTATAACACGTTCAATCATTCTGCAATAATTCATTAGCATGTATAACTCTAAAATATAATAGAAGATTGTAACCATTCATTCAACATGATTCAAGAGTGGGGTGGGTGAGGGGAACAATTACATTTCTCACATGAATTCAGTTAAATTTATAAAATTAAATACACTTGTACGAATTCAGTTAAATTCATAAAATTAAATACACTTGTACGAAAACTTAATATAAATACTTCTCTGATTTTTATCAAATTATGTACTATGTACAATTAAATGAATCATTATAATATTATTGATTTACTCGAGTTAGTTAACCTGTGTGATTAATTTATCCTAAAATAATAAATTTATCATCTCAGTTTCTTGGACAAGCTCAATATTTAAGCTCTCCTCAATATAATCCTCAAAAATCCCAATTAATATATTATTTTCATACGCTGTATTTATTTTGCTATTTTTAACATTTACTCTCAAGGTATCACCTTCTCTATTTTAAAGAATTAAGGAGTCATACTAGTCAACTCATTATTAATATAATTATTCATTTTATATAAATTAATAATATTGAAAAAAATAAATGAGTAATGGATCGTACAATATTTCAAAAATCACAAAACACAAACATATAGTATGATTCAGGCGGCTATTCATTTTCCGAAAATATTAAATGTATCCAAAATAAGTATTTAAATTAAATTATTATTAATTAATAAAACATAATTGCCCTTATAAAATTTATATAATTAAGATTTTTAACTATTTTATTTTATAACTAAAGGCTCACTTATTATAATAGAACATATCACTCCAACCCAAGATGATCGCTTCATTCAACCGAATGGGGTAACTCATCTTGACATTTTCATATTATATACTCCCTCCGTCTCATTTCAATGTTTACATATTTCTATTTTGGGCATCCCATTTCAATGTTTACGTTTTTTTTTTTGGAATATGGGACCCACCTAAAACAATTAATATGTCACTAGGGTCCCCACATTCAATACTAATACACCTACCCACTTTACATTAATAATAGAGTATATTTTTCCACCCACTATCTATTAAAATACTATACTCCTTAATCAACGTGCAAAAAACAAACGTAAACATTAAAACACGAGACGGAGGGAGTATTGTTCCAACCGAACATGTTAAATAGGATGGCGAAAGATGATCATGAAGATATTCAACTGCAGATATTAGACATTTTTTGTTTTTGTTGATAACTAATATTCTTTCTGATCCCTTGCAATAGCCAGAACTTGAGGAGAAATAATATTTAAATAAGATTGCTGCCCATCTACAGATAATCTCATCAAGAGATGTTAGCAAGTTCTTCCCTTATGCAATCCGGCAACTTGTTGACTTGAACCGATCTCCATGAGGTTAGTAATTTTAGGATTTTTTATCGAATAATTAACTATTAAGAATGGGTCATCTCATAATGTCAGCGAATTTCAAAACTGTAAAATAATTCAAAGCATATTTTAACTGCCTTCAACTATATCAGTGTTGTTAGTTCAAACACCATTATATATGTTCGATTGTAACATTCGAACGTAACCAAAATTCATCCATTAGCCTTTCTTACGACGCAATTGCTCAGAATTCATTAATCATATTCAATCAAAGTACTCCAATTTATTCAACAATAATAATATTTCAATAGAGCCCATGTAAAATATATGCTTAATATTTTCAATACCGTTCTTCTCAGGGTTCTTTCTAGGTGTGGAGAGTGCGATGGTTGTGAGTGTTTACTATAATTAAGGGATAGAAATATTATAAATGGAGTATGTTTAGTAATAGATATACATTTCATTTAATTATATTGAGATATACTCTCCCCGTCCCACAATAACGTTTACGCATTTAAAAATGTTTATATTTTCCTTTATAGTAATGAAACAACACAAAATATTTAAATATTTTTATGAGGCTTATAACACTACACAAATACAATTATCCACATGCATATGTAAATGTTTAACGAGATGGAGGGATTATCTAGTAATTAGAGTACGTCTAATAAGATTGAGAGTATGAACAATGGTCTATTAGAGCTGTTAAATGAAACGAGCTACTCGAAAGCTTAGCTCGGCTCGTTAAGGCTCGAGCTCGGCTTGACTCGTGACTACTCGAGCTCGAGTTCGAGCTATCCTTATTGTCGTTTCCTTAACGAGCCGAGCTCGGCTCGGCTCGATTATTTTAATAATAATTATAATTAATAATAATAGTATAATAGATATTAAATATAAGATATTTATTAAAAATCGGCTCAATAAGGCTCGACTCGATTTGTTTAATGAGCCAAATCGAGCTCAAGCTCGACTCAACTCGAAAACTACTCGAGTCGAGCTCAAATTCATTTTTAAGCTCGTTTTCTAAAAGAGCCGATCTCGAGCTCGGCTCGAAAACTACTCGAACCGAGCTCGAGTATGCATTACTCGAGCTTGCTCCACTCGAATAACAGCTGTACGATTTATATATGATTATTAGGGATGTAATCGAATTGAGTCGAGTTGAACACTACTAGATTTGAGTATCGTTTGTTAAGGTTCGCGAACATAAAGTAATTTGTTTATGAATATTTTATCATGAATATTTAAATATTTTTTATCATAGATATTAAAAGAATGTTTTGTTTATAAATATCTAATGTTATTAATATACTATTAAATAAACAAACTAACAAAATATAATAATAAACGTTAAAAAAATATTTAAATATTTAAATAATCATTTAAGTTATTATCATATTTGTGTCATCTAATATAAAATATTTCATTATTTAATATTAATACATAAATAAAAAAATAATTACAGTATAAAATTTACGAATACATTTGCGATTCATTAACGAGCCCATTAACGAATATGTTCGCAAGCTTTTGAGTCGAACACCCTTAGGATTGATTTTGGTTTGATAAACTATTCGAGCTCAAAATTCAAGCTTGGTTTGCCTCGTTAAGGTTAACGAATGAGCTCGAACGAGCTCGAACGAACACTTTATCAAATCAAGACTCGAATAGTTCGAAAAACGGATTGTTTCGCTTACATTTGAAATGAATATTTAAATATTAAAAGAAAAGCCTAGAAATTGGAAAGTAGAAAACATGTATGGAAAGTTCTAGGGGCATTAGCATAATTGCCCAATGTAGGTAATAATAAATCAAAAATGCCCAGTTCTTTTATAATCATCAAATATGCCCACTTTTTCTGTGAAAAGACCAATATACCCTTAAGTCAAATTTACTCACATAACTGCCTCCCTCCTCTCCATTCCCTTCCTCCTTCTATCTTCTCATGATCTCATCATTATTATTTTTAAATTATTTTCCTCTCTCCTTATCTTTTCCCTATTTCTCTATTTCAAAAAAAATTAAAAAAAAATTAATTAGTTAAAATAACATAAAATTATAGATGTTTAATAAACTGTAAGTGTGAAAGTTAATTATAGAAAAAAAACTAAATCATATTAATTAAATTATAAAAGAATCTCATATAGGAGTATCAACTTTTATTCCTCATACAAGTGTAACTTTGTGAATTTTTCAAAAATTCATTAGTTTGAATGTTTTTTTCTTAAATTTATTTTGATTAAATTGATGGGATACTTTTAAGTGTCCAACTAGGATGTAACCGATACACCGGTATATCTGGACAATTTTAATCATTAAATTCACATTAAATTCAATCTTCACCATTAAAAAAAAATTATTTTTTTAAAAAAAAATAAAACTATGCCACTACATATTTTAAGTTTTACTTTAAGGTTCACCCCAAAATCACCCTACTTTTTAACATATTTAATATTCCGAACCCTTAGTAATTATTTAATTGACAGGTTTTGTTTGCCCCAATCCATTGTAGTAGTCTAATTTAGGATTAGGATAATAATAATAATAATAATGATAATAATATTTATAATAATAAATTATATTATTATATTTTTGCTTAAATAATTAACAGATAGAAATGAATAGAGTGTAAATGTAATATATTAATAATTAATTGAAATAAATGTATTATGGAGTATATATATTAATTGATAGAAAATATTTATTTAAAGTGGCGGAATAGTGTTATTAATTCTAATTGAGTAAATCATTCTATTAAATTGTTTCAGGCAATCCTTTCTAAAATCATTAACTACTCAATTGATATTTATTAATCAATGCGAGCACGAACACAATAAGTCCAATAAATCAATATGTTCATTATATATATTATTATGGACTATTTATTTATAGCAACATAATTATAATCATTTATTATGGAGTATAATTATCATTATTTTATTATTACATTCTGTTCTTTTTTTTATCAAAAATATTAGTAGTAGTTTGACTTTTAGATACATGTTTTATTGTAGGGGCATTGTAGTCTATTCATCCCAAAAGTGGGCATATTTGTTACATTTTGGTCAAGGTGGGCATTTTTGATGAATCAAATTGGAATTTGGGCACCGGAACCCAATTCCTCAAAGGGGTTGGTTCTATGGTGATTAATTTGTGAGAACCAACAAAAGTCTAACTTGACAGTCTAGTTTTCTTTCTTGAAATTCACGACACCTTCCGCCCCCCTACTGCCTTTACTTCCCCCTTCTCCCCCCCTCTCTCTCTCTCTCTCATCTCTCTCTCTCTCTCTCTCTCCAATTAGCCATTTTCGGCGCACACAATTATAAAAGTTGGAAATTATTACCCCTTTTATCGTTACCATATCAGCTGATGCTGTACCATAAATTCATCCAATTTCAACCATGAAATCTCCCTCGCTCTCGCTGCATCATGGAATCCTTCTGCTATGCATACTCTCGCCGGCGATCACTTCCGTCGACGCTCAGTCCAATCCGCCCAACGACGATATCCCTAACTACGCGCGCTTCAGCCCCTCCATGGCTATAATCATCGTTGTACTGATTGCTGCTCTCTTCTTAATGGGATTCTTCTCCGTCTACATCCGCCACTGCTCCGATTCCTCCGGCGCCGCCGCCAGCGTCCGCCGCGCCCTCTCCTTGCGCAATCGCCGAGCTGCCGCCACGCGCGGCCTCGATCCCGCCGTCATCGAAACCTTCCCCACTTTCACCTACTCGGAGGTGAAGGACCACCAGATCGGAAAGGGGGAGCTGGAGTGCGCTGTGTGTTTGAATGAATTTGAGGAGAGCGAAACGCTGCGTTTGCTGCCTAAATGTGATCACGTTTTCCACCCCGAGTGTATCGACGCTTGGCTCGAATCACACGTCACCTGCCCCGTCTGCCGGGCCAATTTGTCTTCGGAAACCGGAGACGAAACGGTTCAGCCACGCGAACTGTCGGAGAACGCTAACGTCGAGAGAATTTCTCAAAACAATGAAATAGCGATCGACGTTGAACCGGAAGCTCAAGGCGGCGATGCGAACCGGAGCTCTAGTTTTGATAACCCGAACCGGCAGCCGAGGTCGTTCTCCTTAAAAAGACCGGCGGTGTTTGGTAAATTCAGATCGCATTCCACCGGCCACTCGCTGGTTCAACCGGTTCGGAATCTGGATCGGTACACCTTGCGGCTACCAGAAGGAGTGAGGAAGGAGGTGATGGACCGGGCGGCTTTGAGACGAACCGGAAGTCTGGCGGCGGCGTTTCCGAGACAAGGGAGCTCGCGGAGAGGGTACAGAACCGGTGTAGGAGAAGGGAGTAGTCAAGCCGGGCGGTTTTACCGGAGAATGGACCGGTCCGACCGGGGAGCTAAGTCGGACCGGTGGAGCTTTTTAACTAGGGGGTTCTCGATGAAGTCGCCTAAGGTGGCGGATGAAGGCGGCGAGAGTAGCAGCAGCAGCCGAATACTGGTGAAGTTGCCGTCTTTCAACTGTTTGGAGCCGAAGACGGTGGACGAAACCGGTTTGAATTCGGCCGACTCGGCGAAGAACCCGGTTTAGAATTGTGGCCGAGTTATTTGTGTGTTTGTAGATAGTGTTGGAAGGAGTTGACTTTTAGTCGGAGGGAAGACTGAAGAGAAGTAGGAGATTGCCAACCCAACGGGATGTTTGAATTCTCAAAGAGTTAAATATTTTTTTATTTTATTTTTCAATTTCTTCATACTCAAAATTAGGTGTATATGGAGTATTTGTTATGAATAAATAATTGGTATGAATAAATGATTATATTCGATTTTGGACTCAATCAACACTATTTGAATTTCAAACTTTATTAATTAGTAATTTTCTATGAATATGATAAATATTTTATGCACCTACCTGACTAGTTCCAAGGTTTTAGCTAACCGGCCAACTTATGAAAGCATTAAGATAATATGGTTGAATAAATTATAATTATGGATAAGTACATTTCTCCTCATATCTATGATCTATCTATAGTAACTCTTTCCGCATTAGATTTGCATTTGTTTTTTTACAAATAGATTAATAAATATAATATTTTAATAAGAAAAATATTTAATATTTAATGTATAGTAAATAATTGTATTAATAATTACATATAAATTTTTTTTTTCATTTGATAAAAATAAAATATAAATATAAATCTTAATTTAAGACAAATTAAATAAAAATGTAAGTCTAAATCCGAATAGAGGAGTATAACAAAGGCAAAACTTTTGTAAGACTCGTGACACGAATAAGATGTTATAATGTTTTATTAAAAAAATAATATCTAGTTAATGAAAAGTGATAATGATAAAGTGAGATATTTCATGAACAATTTAACAACATTCTTCGACAAAAGTGATACATCTTTAATAAAAAATAAAAATGATAAATTAATTAATAAAACATGAAATTATCTTACACAGTGAGACGACTTCACACAAGTGTGGATCATTTAAGAAATAGGCAAACAAATATATGTGTGAGACCATCTCACGAGAAAATTTCCGTAAAACAAATAAAAAATTATAATAATTTAAACTCGAATTGATGAAAAATGATAACAATATCGTGAATAATTTATAATATAAATAAAAAATAATAATATTTTTTAATAAAAAATGATTTGTTTAATGATAATTATTTAAAAAATGGCATGATGCAAGTAGTACGCAAAGAAGATACTATGTAGAAAAATAGAATACGTGAGTTTTCTACCCAATTCTGCCACTAGAAGTTGTTCGCTTTCTGTAGTTAATTCTATTTTTATGTTAAAAACTCAAAATGCTTATATCCTTTAATATGAGAAAAAAAATTATATGGACCTATCACAAAATTAATTTTATGAAACGAATAAAAGTAATAATATTTTAATAGAAACGTGAGAGATGAAAAGTTATACTATCAATTTAAAATTTCTAAGTTCAATTTATGTATAATTAATTATCACTATTATTTAAGATGTTATTAAAAAAATTTTAAATTATTATCACCTTTTATTTATTAATAATTTTTTCATAAAATAGTTTATTATACTGTTATCACTTTTTATCAATTGAATGCTACTTTTTAAAATAAAATTTATCACTTTTTATTCGTCTTAAATAAGTAATTTTATGAAACGATTACAAACAAGTATTTTCCAATATTTATCGGAACCAATATAAGAAATACAGTAAAATGCAGTCATTTTTTTAAATAGTAGTTCTAATGTACTCCCTCCATCCATCCTCAATCTATCCGTTTGTTTTTTTTGTGTGGATTAAGGAGTGTTATTATTTAATGTGTAGTGGGTAGTTGTATTAGTGGGGTGTGTAGGTCTCAAATTTTAATTGTATTAGTGGGTGGGTGAGTCCCATGTGTCTAAAAGTAGAAATGGATTGATTAAGAGTGGACGACCAAAAATGGTAAAATTGATAGATTGACAGTGGACGAATGGAATACAATAATTTTTAACGTACACCTCAATCCATTTGAAAAAAATGGATCAATTATATAAAGAATGTTGACCCGTTTGTGAATATTTCTTCTCATTTCAATGGAGACAGCTCCCTCTCCCTCCACAGATCTTCCACCGCGCTACCACAGATCTCCACATGCTACCACTAACACCAGTCGATCCTTTGCCTGAGTCACTGCCGGCGTCAAGGCCGCCGGGATCCACGCAAGGTACGCTTTTTTCCAACCTGATCTGCCGTCGAGGTCTGCACGCCACTGCCATAGCACTGCCGAATCTGCAATGAATAGCTGCCTACTCATCACCACAGCCACAATACCGTTGAATTATGTAGGAAATTGCTGCTGCCTTCAGCCGGGTCTGCGATGGGTGAGATTGGGAATGTAATGGGTCCGGGATTGAATGAAGATGACATGAAAATTCGAAGTCCAATGGAGTGAATCTCAAATTTGGCATTTTGAATTAATTGAGTGATCAATAGAATAGGTTCACGTTTTTTTTTTTTTATGTATGTTAAACTATAATTTTTTTAATAATACTGTATTACTTATTATTAATTAATGTATATATATTAAAATGGTAGAGATGTGAGAGAGAATAATAAGGGGAAATCGCTCGTTGTGAAATTCAACGTTGAAGAAGTGCTCTGGTGAATCTGTTTACTATGCTTCATATAGTGTCATCAGATGCTTCAGATATGCAATTATGTTGTATTTTTTGTAATTCAATATTATACAAATTTTTCTTAACAAGTGTATTATGTTTTACCAATTTAAAATTATTTATATATGATGTGTTGTTATTAAATTTGGATTATAAAATTGGTGCACACTATTATTTGCCTTTTTTAAAAACATTTCTCTTTTGCGTAACAAATTATTAATATTCATAATAAATATTCAAGATGAATAATACATGTCAATAAAAATATTTATTTATCATCTAAGTTATAAATTTTCGAAATGAAGGATCATAGTTATTTTGTAATGGGACAACTATTTGCACCCCTAAATCTACTAAATCAACTCTAATTGCTAAATACACCTAATTAAAATTATAATAAACAAGTTTAATTAAAATTAAATATATGATACAATTTTTATAAATAAATCCCTTAAATAAAATATGTACTAATCAAAAGAAATTAAAAATTATAAATAATAATTATAATTATAATTAAATAAATAAAGAAAAAAAACGTGAATTTGAGAAAAAAAATTATTAAAATATTTAAAGAAATAAAAGACAAAAGTTCATGCGTCCCCAGAGACACGGAGGGATATTCCATGTCCCCATGTGAACACAACCCTCCCTATTCAATTATATTTAAACTTATGTATTGCTAGGGGTTTAAATTGCAAAGGGGCACGGAATGTGCTCCGTGCACCAGGGTGCACAGGAGCCTCACTCGAAATAAAATTAACATATTTAAAATTTTATTAATAAAAAATTTAAAAAATATAAAAAGTCCAATAAAAATTAAAAAAAAATATTCTATGAATTTGAGAGTCGAAGAAAAAATATATAAAAAAAATTATATATATATATATATAATTATATTAAAATCAATTGGGGTTTATTTATAAAAATTCTATCATATGTTTAATTTAATTTAATTAATAAAAAGATAAAATGATCATGCATAGAGTATGTTTAATGATTGTTTATTGTAATTTTAGTGGAATGTATTTACTGATTGATGTTCATTTAATAGATTGGGGTGCAAATAGCCACCTTTTGTAATTTTTAATGACTAAAAAAGTATTCTGCCTATTTATTTTCGATTAATCCGGAAACTTGTAGTAGTATAATGTTTGGTTACACAAAACTAGCTAGTCTTATTAATTGCTTTAATGCATGCTAATAATTTCTAACCCATTAATTAGTTAATGCCCTGCATTGTTAATTAATCTTGTATTAATAGCATTAAAATCCCATAAAATTTCTTTTCGTATACGTATATGATGAAGCTATGATAAAAACTATTCCACTAAAAGTAATATTTATAATAACAATATAATAAATAAATACTCCATAAAATAAGAGCAACATTTTGTATAATTAAATAGTAACAATTCTTATAATTAAAGAATAACATTTCATATTAACAAAATAATAAATAAATAATAAGAACGAGAATGATGCTTCGGATAATTAAAGAGTAATACTTTAAAATAATAAAAAAAAGTAAATCTTAAAAAATAGAATGATATTTCAATTAATTAAAAAATAACACTTACTTGTAATTAAAGAGTTACATTTTATTGGGCCTTATTATACCATCTGGCTTCACATTAAGAAGATGTTATAAGAGATGTCACACCAAAATATCACAGAATGTCAATGCCAAGTATTATATTACGACGAGGGTAATTTT
The DNA here is from genome assembly GCA_023678885.1 of Pogostemon cablin. Classification (NCBI taxonomy): domain Eukaryota; kingdom Viridiplantae; phylum Streptophyta; class Magnoliopsida; order Lamiales; family Lamiaceae; genus Pogostemon; species Pogostemon cablin. The sequence goes on from CM043000.1 coordinate 2,432,402, forward strand.
ATTGGGCCTTATTATACCATCTGGCTTCACATTAAAAATCGGCCCAATGTACATATTTCTTCAGAAGTTACACCCTCAGTGACACATTTGGGCCAAAAAAGGAAGAAAAAAAAACCCAATAGGCTGGAAATCAACATTTCCTTTTGAAAAACATACTATTATTGTATAAAATCTAACTACTAATTTTCATATTTGAAGTAAAAAAAATAAATTTGAAAAACCTTATATGACTAAAAGAATATTATCCCTTAAATTTTTTTACCAACAAAGGTTGAGGCGAATATATCAATTTTCATTCAATATATTTTTTTTACTCAATTCAATTCTGATTCTGTGACTTTTTTATTTTTTAAAGATTCAATTCTTTGTGTATTAATTTTAACCCTTTTTATACATTAATTTCAATCTTTTGTGTATCAATTTAAGTCATTTTAGTTCTTAAGTAAAAAAGCCCATTTGATACATTGATCCTGGGCTGACATGGCTGGACAACATTTTTATCACTTGTGCACCTACAATTTGCTGGATTTCGATTGTCTTTTTAATTTAGAATATAAGAGATTAAAATTGATACAAAGTTAATATATAAATAATTAAAATAAAATAAAAAATTGCATGACTAAAACACAATTTTATATACAAAAATACTGACTTTTTTTTTTTTAAACCGTATCCTAAAAAGGACAAAGAAAAAGCAAATTAGTTTGAGTCTCTGTACTTCAATTTGTTAAACTCTCCAAATGAACACTAGATCTTTTGTTTTATTTTCGTATATATACATCATCTTCTGTATTATTTGTATTGATATTAAAGAGGTGGAGTAAATAGTAAATACATTCATTTTTTTCTTTAAGATTTAGTATACTCCCCTCGTCCCGTTTCAATGTTTACGTTTTTATTTTGCACGTCTCATTTCAATGTTTACGTTTTCCTTTTTAGGAATATGGGACCTACCTAAAACAATTAATATATCATCCAACACTGATACACCTACCCACTTCACATTAATATTATATTTTTCCATCCACTATCTATTAAAATATAATACTTTTTAATCAATGTGCAAAAAGCAAACGTAAACATTGAAACAGGACGAATGGAGTATACTTTTTGTAGGGTATAACTTCTTCCTATCTCCTACATATCATACATTCAACTGTTTTGCACATTAAATATTAATCCAAAATGATACAGAGAATTCGGACTGCTCTACATGGGATTTGTATTATAGAAACATACTACTATCTCTGTTGGGATTTGTATTATAGAAACATACTACTATCTCTGTCCATCGATAAGGTATTCATTTGTTTTTTTGTATGTGAATTAAGGAATATTAATATTTTATATAAAATATGTAGTTGTATATTGCTAGTGGTAAGTGATGTACCATGCGTAAGGCCCTCTTGCTCAAAAGAAGAAATGAATATCTTAAAATCCACAATTAAAATAACAAAATAATAGATATATTATTAATGGAAGGAGGTCATGCTCGTAAATTTAGCAAATAAGCAATTTTATGCATCTTTAATCCACTTGTAGTTTAACTAATTTGGGAATCTAGAATTATGCATGCTATCATTTCATGCATGTTTATTTATATATATATATATATATATATATATATATATATATATATATATATATATATATATATATATATATATATATATATATATATATATATATATCAAAAGTTGTACAATACAAGATTATCTCATTCTTATTATGGTTATATTGAGGAAGCAAATACTAGTCAAATCTGATAAAACAAAAAGCCCATCATATACATGGCTCTAGGAATATCTAGTGAACCTTTAAATTGTAAATAAAAATATTTTTAAATATTTTAAATTCTAATAATAAAAATAAACATTAAACTTTAGAAATATAGTAATACATAAATTATAGCGTTTACATAATTAATTATTTAATTATGTGAATTTGGGTCACACATTGTTTGATCTCTAAAAAATTGCAACACGTGCGTGGCATCGATTTTACATCTTTTTAAATAATTACTACTTTTTAGAGTATCAAAGATATTATCATTTCATTAAAAATGCTATCACTTTTATTAATATTATGAATTGTTACAGTATCACTGTCACTTTTTTATTAATCCAAATATTATAATTTCTTGATTTTTTTTAAAAATAACTTCTCATAAAACGCTGTATTTAACAAGTGTTTGCCATTAATATAATATATATATGCTTTCGCATGCATGTGTGTGTATATTAAAAAATATATTAAACGAGATGTCGAGAATACAAGATGAGGTAATAAATTTTGTTTTTATTAGGATATATAATTAGATTTTTTAATTTATAATTGAGGAGGTTTACTATGAAACACAATTCATTCTAATTATAAAATTTTTCGTTTTTATTAATTTGAAACGTTGAAGACTGAAGAGTTGAAAATTGAAATATGTGAGGATGGGGCCCACGCGTCGAAACCGTTCAAACTCACTTTACTGAGGAAAGGCGTTTTTGAAAGCACCACATATTAGTAGGATTGTCGCATCACTGACACGCGCTTTTCATAAAGCTAAAACTATTATTTTTATTATTTATTTTTTAAAATTTATAAAATAGGAAAATGTATGAATTATTGAAGACCATGTGTCCGAAAGTATGTACGAATCGAAACACAAAATATTTTGGGGCAGAGCAAAAGTGTGTCTATCCATAATTGATCCAGCTAAACTAATCACTTCAATATTTTTACTCTATTATTACGTGCAAATGGTTATATTAATCATCAATCATCATATATGCACTATATTCGGATTCGATCGAATCAAATTTAATATATATTGGATTTTGTAGACTCATCACTTTACATTAAAAAAAAAAGGTTAATTCTTAGGTTTGATTTGTTTTTAGCTTATTACACATTGCAAGTTAAAAAAAAATGCCAATTATAAAAAATAATCATTATGATGAAAGCAATATTAAAACCACAATTCGTATAACTTGATTATTTTTTTGTCATTTAAATATTTTTTTGGACAAAAAAACCCTGAATGTGTTTTATTAATTCTAACAGGGGTAGTACACACCCTACCCAGGCAGTCCGTTGGCGGCGACAAAGATGACGGTGACGGCGGCCGATCGCCAACGGATGGGCATTTGGTGGCGATGGCAGGGCAGCGTCGGCCGGTGGTCAGTCGCTGATGAAGGGGCAGCGACGATCCAACAGTCAGCAGCGACGGTCTTGTGGCGGGAAGTAGCTGGGTGGGGGGAGGAAATTTTGGGAGTTGGAGGTTATTAGGGTTGAACTATGGGTAGTCAAGAAAGTACCTATTAGGTATCTGATAACTTTTTAATAAAATATCAGTATTAATTTTCAACTGTAAAATTTTTATAAAAATAAAATTTTTCCTTACTTATAAAGGACTTGCTACAGAGTAAAAGTATTTCTTTTCTTTTCAAAATAATTTGAGTGACATGTTTCGTGGTGATGGGACTTTGAGGCAATTTTTCTCATAAGATCGAGATGAAAATTAGTCGATTGTGGGGATATTATTTTATTGTGCCTTCTGATTATGTGATGCATCATCTATATTGGAAAAAGAGAATTATGACTACATGTATTTGTTGTTGGTTTATAAGTATATCAACCAATCACGTTACAATTATTTGGGTAGAAATGTAGAAGGGGGAGCGTATTAAATGTAGCACTAACAAAACTAAAAAAGATATTGAAGGAGAAGAAGTAGAGGATCTTCTTACACATTCATACATAATCTTAAAAATAAACAACGTGTAGAAGCCGAGTTAAGGTTGGGCCTCTTCCCGCAAGAAGAAATAAGCCCCGGTAGTGCTCCAATTTTGACGAATCTTCCCCAAAGGTAAAACGACTTTTCTTTTCCGGCGAGGCACTACCGCGATCGCTGGAACTTCGACGAACTAAGGAGCATGGAGAACTGGATTGTTACTAAGATGCAAATATTTTGTGAATACAAACGCTCGTTTGTTTGTGGTGTGTTATAATGCATGATGAATGACCATATTTATAGGTGCACTATTCCATTTAACCATAATTACGATGGCGTGATTTACAACGAATTAATTGCTGATGGACGTAAATTCCATTACTCCGCAGTTGTGGAGGTTTGGCTGCATCTAGGTTCAACAAATCTTTACATAGAAAGATATTTATCTTCACGGCTTGACCCGACTTTTGAGGAATCTCCTCACACGTTCAACGTGGGACATTAATTTTGTATTAATCTCAATTAAGCCTCATTACGCTCCATATAACCTCTTCAATAATTGAGCTAAATTACACTCACCTAGACATGCACACCGGTTTGGAACCGTCGGTTCCTGTTTCGAACCACCAGTTCTGATTCCTGAAAATGGGGAACCAGAACTGCCGGTTCCAATTTTATTTTTTTCTAGTTTTAGCGTAAAAATGTAAAAAAAATTGGTGGTTCGAACCGGAACCGCCGATTTTTTTCAAGGAATGAGGAACCGGAGCCGAACCAAAGTATATCCAGTTTCGGTTCCGTTTTTGCCGGTTTCGGAACCGGCGATTCCAATTTCAGTTCAAACCGGCGGTTCCCTGGTTCGAACCGCCGGTTTCGATTTTTTGGTGCATGTCTACACTCATCTACTATAATCATTTAATTGGTGATTAATTTAATAATTAATCATTACTAATCAATTAAATCTAATTAATTTAATTAATTAATTACAGTAATTCCCATCATTTGTGAGTACACAGTTTGGGTTATTTATTTGGATATCGAGTGACAAAAAAGTATTGTTTTCAAGTATAGAGCAACAATTCTTAATAAATAATATCCTTGAGTCTCATCTAAGACTGCCCATACATTTTAATCTCAATTGAAATTAATCTTCACATCTAGTAAATAAACTTAGAGGTAGTTTTAGAGGATTGTCTCAGTGAGTCTATTTTGAATTTTTTAAATTATTTATCATTTTTATTAAAATATTATTATTATTATTTATTTATATACTATAAATTGTTCAAAAAATAATACATTATACCACTATCATTTTTTATTAATTGAGTATTATTTTTTATTAAAAATTTATTACTTCTTATCCATTTCAAGTAAGTCGTTCCATGAGTCGATCTCACACAAGTCTTAATCATAAACATATGCCTAACTTTATTTGTAAAAAAATCAGGTGAAGCAAAGGCTATACATCACTTACAGCACGGTAGAGCTGTTACACGAAACGAGCCGATCGAGAGCTCGGCTCGACTCGTGACTACTCGAGCTCGAGTTTGAGCACGTCGAAATACTCGTTACATTATCGAGCCGAGCTCGGCTCAGCTCGATAATAATAATAATATTAAAATAAATATTATATAATGATAATTAAATATATTAATATAATAATTATTAAATATATTAATAACGGCTCGAGAGCTCAACTCGTTTTCCTTAAATGAGCTGAGCCAAGCCGAGCTCGAGCTCAAGCTCGGATAAGTAATTTTCGAGTCGAGCTCGAGCTCGCTCGTAATCTCGTTATCAAATCGAGTCGAGTTCAAATATGCACTACTCGAGCTCGCTCGACTCATTTAACAGGCCTACAGCACGGGATCTCTTGTGACACTTATTTTGTGTAGTTTGAAATTAGTTTCTATTAAATTAAACTTTATTCTTGATTCTAAGAGAATATAAAACAATTGAATCAAAAAAAATTGAGGAATTCATGTACAATGTTCTCCAAATTTCTAGATTGACTTTACATTGATAAAGACTGCGGCGTAACTATTATTTTTTTCACACATGCTTATATTTAAAATAACTCCCACATTTTTTTTTTTAAAATCCAAAACACGCCTTTAAAGTAAATTAAAACCCACATTTTTTTAATGGGATTTTAGAAATCACGTATTGTATGTTATAAGAAATTTTTTATTGGTCAAATATTAAAATCAATAAATAATATACCTATTGATCCACGAATATTGTGGAATTGTAACTATTACTCTATGACATGCATATTCTTGTGTGTAACCGACCATGTATTTATTTAGATTCCTCGAATCCAATTTTACATATTTTAATATTTAGTATAAAATTTCAACACTTAATTTTCTTATATAAAAAAAATTAGTCAAATATTTATACTCTTCGTACTACATGCAATTTTTCAATAAAAAAATTATTTAACTTTATCCATTAAAATATATACCCTTTATAATATATATATATATATATATATATATATATATATATATATATATATATATATATATATATATATATATATATATATATATATATGAAGTGATACATTAAAATTAAAAGTAGAAAAATAATAACGACCTAATTAAATTAGTATTTCATAAAATTTAAAAAGTGATAATATTTTTAATAAAAAATAAAATTAACTATAAAAAAATGTATATTACAAAATGGATTTTATTTAATCTGATAATAAATGAATTTAGCACTAAAATTTAAATTTTTGTACTGCAGTCAATTTTTTTAATAAAAAATTCATTTAACTTTATCAATTAAAATGTATATCCTTTATAATAAATGTTATATATATATATATGAAGTGATACATTAAAAGTAGAAAAATAATAACGACCTAATTAAGTTAATATTACATAAAATTTGAAAAATAATAATATTTTTAATAAAAAATAAAATTAACTATAAAAAAATGTATATTACAAAATGAATTTTATTTAATCTGATAATAAATGAATTTAGCACTAAAAATTAAATTTTTTTATCAACTATTCCATTAGTATTTTTTTTAAATAAAAAAAAAGCGTGTTGAATCGGATTCATCGACGGGCTCATATACTTGGTCCATTTTTTAAATACCAATATTTTTTCTTCAACCCAATAAACCAATTTGATTAAATGGGGTTCAGAAAATTTATCAATTAATAAAAGCTTTTTGGAAAGCTATCAATTAATAAAGTTAGATGAACCAATTATTCTGTAATATTAAATATAGGGTAGGAATTAAAATTAGATACGTCACATAAGTGAAGGATTGTGGTCACAAATAATTAGAGAGGTCAACATAAGGACCCCCTTTTTGACAACTAATGTGTTAGCAGATACAGCTTATATATACACATATTACCACGTGTCCATTATGAATTATTGCATTTTCACTCATTAATTTCTTTGATTTTTTTATTTCATTTTGACTGCCAACTTTCACACTTGAGATTCATGATTAAGACAGAGATGCTTCTTCTAAATTCCAATATTATTTCATTATAAGCAGTATAGTAACTTATATGATACACATTTTTATTATGTCATGTATTTACGTGAATCGGTTTCATACGTGTATCATAATTTATTTTTTTAATACATAAAAAAAATATTTTTCAAAGAGAGAAATTATTACTCATATTCAAATTCTAATGTAAATTTCAAAACTCTATTTTAAATGAATAATAAATTATTATTTAAAAAATAGTTTATCACACTTAAGAGTAATAGTTGTCATTTAAAAAAAATTAAAATTCAAGTATAGTGTAAAACTCAGGCGAACCAAAGTAGGAGGATTTGGATCGTACTATAAGCGCAAATGAGTGCGTTTTGGTGTATTTGAATTAAATAGGGATGAACCCTATATTTATTTACACCAACACCACCTCCATCTCTTAAAAAAATGAATATGCAATCAATAACATAATTAATTAATATACGATTGAGGATTATTTTAGAAACTATGATATACTTGTGTTTTTATACTTTATATTTTATATCACATCAATTAGAGATCTTGATTAAAGCCCTATAATAAGTTTAACCAGAGGTTACAGCAAGTCCTGTCTCTACAGTTGTCTTGATCCCATTGAACTTGTACCTAATGAGTGTGTTGGGCTCCAAGCTTTACAATTTGATTGGGGTTGAATCCAAGTTTTAGCCCACAAAATCAAACACTCAAGTTTATATATCAATTTCTCATTCACAAAAAAAATCGATTTAGAGATTAATATATTAATCAAATACGATTTAATTCCACCTCAATTAAATTGGTGATTTAAAAATCCATTTTGATTATTAATAATCCTTATAAGCCAATTTTCCCCATCAATAACAAGTGTGTAGTTTTACTGCTCGATAGATTTTGATCTTTGAGTGTAATTTGACTTTAGTTAGATAGTAGATTTTTTATATTGTATTCATTCCATCAATAAAGATAGTTTCATCTTTCAAGTGTGGATGTATAAAGATGGATTAATATCGAACCACTATACGTCATTCGAGTTCATTTTCTTCGTTTTTGCGTTATCGTTTCATGTGTGTTTTTCTTGATCTGATATTGCTTCCAAAAACACGAAACAATTTTATTATATTTTTCCTGTCAAAATCTAGTTTAGTTTAGAGACATAATAATCTAATTGTAACAGTGACTTACATTAATCCCTTCCCTAATGAATAAAATTGCTTGGAATTATTAAATTTTCCACAGTTAAACAGTTTCAATAGATTTGTTACATCGGTATTTGACTATTTTCAATCTCCGTTTGGTCATGCCAAATTTAGGCCACATGCAACTAATGAAGGATATATTATAGATTAATAACAGTGTTTAATTAATTTTGGTAGAACTAATCAAGTTAAAATGGCCACGTATGCTCAATATCTTCACTGATATTTTCCCTATTTTAGTTATATCTTAAATTAAAAGTCGAACCCTACTGTATATGGAAAATATGGGTACCAAAAGATTTAAATGTTATAACCTTCTTTAGTGAAGATAGAGTTGGAGTTGATATCATGTAAACGGTTGTTTTCGTATTAATTTTTATTCAATACTGTATGTATATGTATTTCTTAATAAATATCTAATTTTTTATATTCAAATTTTCATTAAAAACTAATACTTAAATTCGCTAACTAAATGTAATCAATAGTGTATACTCATATTTTTACTCATTAATTTATAAATTTTAAATTCGAGTGCATGAATTTGAATTTAACTTGTATATACTGAAATTTTGTCATGAAGAAGTATTTACCAATATTTCACGTATTAATTTAATTTGCCTTGGTCCAACTCCAATGGGATAAATTAGTTATTCTTTTGTGACTATAAAGATTTTAGAGTGCTTAAAATGTCATTAACAATGAAAATTATCTCTAAATTATTATAAATTTACTGACATTCTATTGAAAAAAAGGAAATGTTTTTTTTTTTAATTCTGTTGGTAAATCTTATCTTATTATTAAAAAATAATATATTTTTTTTTAGTGAAATAACAAGGTGAATTTAAAGCTGACGAAACTAGTCGCACAAGAGTCATATATCTTAAAAAAATTAGTTAAATTCAATAAGCATTATAAGTTTATAGATTAGAATTTTTTGAACTTAAAAGACGGCTTTATAATTCAATTCGATTCAGACAAACAGGTTTTTGATTGAAGTGAAATCTGGGTTTACGTTAATAACACCAAAACAGCCTAAATAGTAGATACTAGTGCATATAAACTTATATATTAAACTCTGTAAAAAAAAAAAAAAAAAACTTATATATTAAACAAATTAAATAAGGACTACAAATAAATTAATGGTAAAGAAGAGAAAATCTAAAATGTGAAAAAATTGAGTCTTGTTTTTTTCGCACCAATCCTTGATCGGTAATCCGAATTTAATTGATAAAATTAATTTGTTATTCAATAATATTAAATTTTGTTCTATAAAATATTTTTTTAATTCATAAAAATATTATTTTATTAAAAATGCATTCAATTGAATATCAATAGTACTCACTCTGTCCATCGTAAACGTATCCGTTTACTTTTTGCACGTGGATTAAGTAGTATTATTATTTTATATAAAGTGAGTAGTTGTATTAGTGGGGAGTGGTTGAGAATAGTGGGTCATGCGTGAGCCCTTTTTGCTAAAAAGAGAAAATGAATACTTTAAGAGAAGACGACCAAAATAGCAAAATGAATACATTAGTGATGGACGGAAGGAGTATTTATAATTCACTAACAAAATTAATTTTTCAAATTTGAAATTAAGGATATATATATTTATTTAAAGGGTATTTATTTGAATAATAAGAATATTATTTTTTGAAACAAGTCGGATCTGAATGATTATATAGTATACATGAGATTTTGTTGGAAAAAAAAAGTAAAAAATCATACTCCATTTTAAATAATCGATAACAATGAAAGGAGATTTCAATTGGATCGATTATGCCCCTAATTACATTCATGAGATTATATATAAAAACATGCACACTGGTTACTATCGTTTCTAAGTTTGACAGTTTTTATTTGCAACTTTTTATAGAAATGTATTCATAAACCGATTATTATAGTTTGCAAGTATTTGAGTACCGAAAGTATGACTATTAACTCGACTTTACAAAATTAATTTATAAATCATTTTAAATGCTATTCCCTCGTTTCATCATATTGCCCCTCATTTATAAGTTACAAAAAATATTTGAAAACTGTGTTGGTAGAGAACACCTTACACATAACAATACAACATGAGTAATTTAACACCGTACTCTGATTTTTTAAATTGAGTAGCAAACCAAGCTTTTACAACTTACTACAAGATTTAAGTAATATTTCCTCCGTTCTGGACTTATATTCTCCGATAATGTAGATACGAAGTTTAAGAAAAATTGCTTTTTGACCAATTTTATTAATTTTTAAGGGGTATTGTGGTATTTTTAGGTAATAAATAAATTAAAGTATGTTATTTGTGTTATGTGAAAGTGGTATTTTTGGAATTAAGATAATTTTTAAAGGTTATTTGTTAATGTGAAGTTTCTTTGTGTGAACAGAGGAATTATCTTATTTGTGTATTGGAGGAAGGGTTTGAATGTGCATATTCTGACATGACAGCAACTTTAAACTGTACAATTATTGGACTGGGAAACAAACACACCCTCCCTTCTCTCTCTATGTTCAAAGGAAAGACATGGCATGGGAACATGCCACATTACAGATTTACCATTCCATTAATTTCATTACTACCTTCAATATTTTTTAATCTCAAAAAATAAATCAACTCAACAATTTTATATTCCATATGTCCCACTAATTTTTTTTAAAAACAAAAAGTTTTAATTAAATTATTAAAATGGGTATAAGGAATACCCATGGCCATGAATATTACACTTTACATTACATCAGTACATATACATAAATCTCCTAAACAACTAACTCTATAAGATAACTTCAACAGCGCAGAACTAGTTTAGGCTTCCATTCTCAATCCTTGAAAGCATATTTGTCAATTGATGCCTCCTTAATTCAAATCCAACTCCAAACACGAATTTTAAGCTCCTTTACTAATTTTCCTACCTCAACTTTCTCATTTCTAAACACCAAGACATTTCTAGCTTTCCATATTAACCAAATAAGACATTCCCAAATGCAGACATCGATCTTTTTTCCTTTACTCCCTCTCAAAATCGTACTAAAATATAGTAAATTTGTTGAGGGATTTGAGGACATAACAGTTGATATCTCAAGTCACTTGTAAATGTGCATCCAAATACTATGAGCAAACAAGCATTCAAAAATAATATGACGCATTGTTTCCAGTTTCAATCCTCATAGAGGACATAAGACACTCACATTGGGATGAAGTGCCTTTCGTCGAACAAGCATAATTGTTGTAGGAATGCATTCCCACATCACACGCCAAGCATGCAGTCGAACTTTTGTTGGGGAATAAGTATTCCACATCAATTTGAACTCCTCTTTTTCCACATTTTACACACCTGTATTATTCATCAGTATATCCATTCATAAGCTGCCTTTGTAGTGTATGCTCCATCTTTCGCCCTATTCCACTTCCAAGTATCTTTAACTCCTTGCCTTGGAATGTACCTGTTAATCATACTAGTAAGATCATCAAGCATCGTTAGTTCTTTTTCTCTAAGCTCCCTTCTCCACCTCCACTCTCATGTCCACCCATTATCCCCCCAATTCCCAAAACTTACCACTGTATCATTCTTACTAAGACTTAAATTGTACAGTCTAAAAAATTAATCCTTCAACCTAACACCTTCTATCCACACATCTTCCCAGAACAACATATCTATTTCATCTCTAATAACATCTCTAAACCCCTAAAAAATCACCCATCTAGTTGCCCCACAACCTTTAAAATCTCCCCCTACCATCCTACCGGATTCATCCCCTTACCTTTATTCTCCTATTTTCTCAAAATTCTCCACAAATTGCCCCACCTAGATTTAATCACTTTTGCCCACAAACTATCCCCTTCCCTTAAGAACCTCCACATCAATTTCCCCAATAATGCTAAATTAAAATAAGCTAAATCCTTGACTCCGAGACCCCCTACTGTTTTAGGTTGACATATTACATTCCAACTAACCCACGAAATTTTCTTATCACACTCACCACCCCCAACAAAAAAACTCTTTGAAGACACGAGATATTTTTCAACACTGATTTAGGAGCACAGTAAGTAGAAAGAAAATAAATCGGAAGTGATGATAAAACTGCATTGATCAAGGTAATTCTCCCACCAATAGAGATATTCAATCCCTTCCACTTTTGAATTATGTTCTTCACCTTATTCACTACATACTCCCATTCAGATGCTCAATGATACCCACTACCCACTTTCACTCCCAAGTAAGTGAATGACAAATTCTCCTTCTTACATCTTAACAAGGCTGCATATTCCTCCAAATTTTCTTCATGCACATTAATACCGTATAGACTACATTTCCTTAAATTAGTCTTCAGTCCAAACACCATCTCCAAATTTATTAAGAAACGTTTCAAAAACATCACATTATCAATCCCAGCATTACCCAAAAACAGTGTATCATTAGCAAATTGTAAATGTGAAATGCTGATTTTTTCTTTCCCTACCTTCAGGGGTTTAAAAAGACTAATACCAGTTGCTTTATGCATCCATATGTCCCACTAATAAATCTAATGTATATAAATTAAGGGCAATTCTTAGGTGACCCGTGACCACCGGTGACCCCCTCACATGGGGTGTGCACCATATGGGTGTGCACATCCCATGTGAAGGGGTCACCTAAGTAATCTCCACAAAAGATATAATATTAAAAGGAGTTTTCATAATATATGATTAGAGGCAATAAAAAAAATACTCCCTCCGTCCCTTGAAAGGTGGACGTTTACTTTTTGCACGTAGATTAAGAGATATAATATTTTAATGTGTATTGAGGTGAGAGAAATAATATTTAATGTAAAGTGGGTAGGTGTATTAGTGTGATGGGTGAGCCCAAGGTGAGAGAAGTAGTAATTAATTTGTGTGATTCATTTTACCTAAAAGAGAAGTGCACACTTTGTATTAGGACGGACCAAAATGAAAATACGCATATATTTCAATGGGACGGAGGGAGTAGAATTTGTTGGACCCGTAGATCTCATGCTCAAATTCTCAACGACATAATAATTTTCGGCAAATAAAGGATCAAAACTTGAAAAAAGATCTAAAATCGAATATAAGAGGATTTAAATTGCAAATTTAGCAAACTTGGGGATTGAATTAGATTACACCAAACATAAAGAATCGATTTTGATATTTTCCCAACTACATTTAGTAAAATTTGACAAATAAGGGATCAAAACTGAACAAAAAGGACTTAAAATAGGACACTAAAAAAATCTAAATTGCGAATTCAGAAACTTATGGACTGAATTTGGTCTACACCAAATATAAAGGACCAATTTTGATATTTTCCCTTAGTAGTGTATAAGTTCTGAATATAGATGCACCATGCACCTAGGTGTACATAATAATTTAGCATTATATTTTAGTGTAACATCTCATATCACACGCATTAAATTAAATGAATAATATGTACACTAAAAAAAATCTCAATCTTTCTCTTTATAATTGATATTTTCCTTTTAAATATAAATTTTATTATATCATACACCTACGTATAATTCATGTACAATAATTTGTAACATGAGATATAAAAGAAGATCCAATCGAATTGATACATGTAAAAAGATTGGGATATTTAGTTTCCTATTTTGAATGACGTGTTTAGCGAATTAATGCGATTTAACGTTGATACCATCTTATAAAAATCTTCAGAACTCTTTTAAGTGAGACTATCTTGTAAAATAGATACTCCCTCCATCCCAATCTTAATAGTTATAGTTTTTTTTGAGCGTCCCATCTTAATGATTATATTTCTTTTTTTCAGTATATAGAACATATACAAATTAATTACTTCTTCTCTATAGACCCACACATCATAAGTGTACACATACTCATTTTACATTAAAATATTATTTATCTCACCCCAATATACTTCCTCGGGCCAATTGAAAGGTAATCTTATGTTTTTTGCACGTGGATTAAGGAATATTATTATTATATGTAAAGTGAGTAGTTGTATTAGAGGGAAGTGGTGGACCATATGGTGTACTTTTCTACTAAATAAGGGAAATTGATACATTTGAAGTGGACGTCCAAAATGGTAAAATTGATACCTTGTAAGTGGCCGGAGGGAGTACATTAAAATACTATATTCATTAATCTCCGTGCAAAAAACAAGCGTAACTATTAGGATGGGATGAAGTAATTATTTAAGGAGTGATTATTTAAGATGAGATGGATCCACTCATTATTAAATAATATGTTTATTATATAGATAAAATATGCTTATTGTTAAAAAAAAATTTGTAGTGAATTATATTATAATATCTTAAAATCATACTTTAATGAATTAAATTATACTTTAAAAAAATATTTTAAATACCAATAAGGGTAAAGTATATAATAATTAGACAAAGACTTGTGTGAGATCTCACGTAAGTCCTTACGTGAGATTTATAAAATGTGATAAGATTATTATTACTTTCACTATAAAATATCGTCAGTTTCGCTATAAAATGTCGTCACTTTCACTATAAAATGTTATCACTTTTTATTTATACTATAAATTATATATGAAATAATTCATTATACCATTATCATTTTTCATCGATTGAGTATCACTTTTCGTTAATAATATTATCATATATTTATACGTCTCACATAAGAGCTTACGTAAGACGGTCTCACACAAGATTTACCCAAATAATTATACTTTAACACGTCTCAAGAGATTAAATTTTTTCAAATTACATAATTAATGGGCAGTTAAGTTCGAATTATTCGATCGAAATGATAGTGAATATTATTAAGAGAGTTAATCACAATAAAATTACAATTTTAGAAGGTTGGAAAATAGTTTTGAATAAACATAATTTCTTTTACATATGCATAATAATTATTATAGAATACAGTGTATTCATCGATTATTTTTAAAGAAAAATATTATTTTAGATAAAATGATAAGTTATTATATTAAATTTTAGTATAACAAAATTTAATTTAATATTTAAAACTTTTGAAAAATACTTTTTTCGTCTCAAATAGTTTTTTTTCCGTCTCCTCCTAAAAGATCTCATTTATCTCTTTACACTTATGGAACCAATACACATTTACTAATATAATTAAATTAAATTATGAGGTCCTAAATTCACTAATACTAACTACCTATTTCCGTGAAGAAAGACTAATTGCATAAGTCTTAATTCACATGAAAAAATTAATGAATCTTTAGGGAGGGGGAGCTAGTATTAATTTGTAATCGGGTGATCCTCACTTCTAAAAAATAACACTTAATAATGAATAATAAAAAATGAAAAAATAAACACGTTGAACTGAAATTTTTTATATAGATTTAAAAAAAAAAAGTTAGATAAAAATAGGTGGACTGTGGTCAAATTAACAAGTTGTAAAGTCAGGGCACACGCATTCATATCATATGTATGTGCATGTTAGGCGACATTGTTTTTTCTTCTTTATTGGGATTGCTTCCTCTACCCCACTAACAATCCTTTTCTTTTCACATTTTTCTTTTCTTTTTTTATTTTCATTTTATATTCCGTCCATTTTACTATTTCTTTTTTATGCATTTTTATTATATATTCCGTCCATTTTCGTATAGTTTTTGGATCGGGATCTTATGTGACACTTTGGTGTAACATTTTTTGTGTCACTCTATTGGATGAGTGACACGTAAGAGAGATAAGAGAAACTATACTCTAAGTCAACCAGTCAACCCTTGGAGCAAGGGATTAGATTTATCCACAACACACGTGTCATTCAATGAGAAGATGTTATAAGAGATGTCACAGGACATCCCGTGCCTATTTTTTTTACGTGTAAATAAATACATTTATTCTGCCCATGATATTCTAAAACATAAAAAATACACACTTTTACTATTAAGTTGTTAAAATATAAATCATCCGTTCCTAAATGGAATAATTAATTGTTTTGTGTAGACCCAACTTGACCAAAAAAATGTAAAACTTAATTTATGATAAATCAAAATAGAAAATGTAAAGTTTGACATGAGATTGAAAGAGTAATGAATGATCCATTTCGGATAAGAGATTCATAAAACGATCTCACACAAATCTTCGTTGAGATACATTACATATAAAATAATAAAATAATTACTTACTCTGTAATACATTGAAGCACACTAGTTTTTACCAATTTATCTTATCAACTCATCATTCATCTTTTCTTGAAAAATACAAATTAATATTTAAATAATAAACAATATAGTAATTTCTCAACTATTTTTAAGGTTATTGTTACACGTTATTTAAATTTTTATTTTTTACCAATTTATTAATTATTGATAATATTTTAATATTTTTAATAATAAATAAAATGTAAAATAATATTACCGATTAAAGAAAATTAGTTGAAGGGAGTAATAATTTAGGAGGTGGGATCTACTATAAATTCACATTCATTTTATTTTATACTAATTGATGAGGTGGTGAAATGTATAGAGAGAGTTTATTTTTTTTTCCTCTTTTCTTCTCCTACTTTTTAATCTTTCCATCTACCTATGTAACTCTTACTCTTTCCCTTGCAAACCCCATGCACTTTTTTCTTTTCTTTTTTTGAATTTTCCCCTCTCAAAGTGCAAAAGTTGATTATAAAAAACAAAATAAAAATAAAAATGACTAAGTTAAAAGTAAAAGGTACAAAGCATACATTTTTCACAAAAATCTTTATGAAATATGCTTGATGGGGTTCTTTCATGCATTTGTATACATCAAATCTCACCTTAATTTTTGACCTATGTCTATGTTGTGTTGATTCAAACCCTATGGACAAATAGATATCAATAATTTGTCTAATTAATACGGGTCCCCCTTCCTTTGTGAAATGGTTAATATTCTCCCCTTAATTATTAATGAAAATTGAGTAATGATTATTACGAACACTGGGATAATTATTATAAGTTTTATAATTTCTTTAAAATATAAAATAAATGAATTAAACTTGAAAAATGTACAATCATTATGTAATGGATAAACATCTTGAGTGGGCCCATTCTACAAAATAAATTTCAATAAAAAGTGAGCTGATAAAATCGATAATAGTATAATAAAAAATTGTTACCCCATTTATAAAAAAAATAAAGCTCGCACTAATTTTTGTATTTTTTTCTTACAGTAATGTCTTTAAATTTAACTCTCCAGTCCATCACCTACGCATCCATTTTATTATTTTGAATCATTTACTTTTAAAGTATTTTTTCTTTTTTAGAGTAAAAGTGTCCATACATAGGCTAATTTAATTACATATAGTAGTTTTTGTTTTTATTTAACAAAGTATAGCAGTTTGAAGAAACTTTAATATTTTAAGTAGAGACGCCATTAGTATAGGCGCCTCTTCTACTGTTCACTCATCCGTCAAATTGAGTCGCCAGTACAACTGGCGATTTTAATAAATAATAATAAAATTAATATTTTAAATAATTAAATTGATATATTTAAATAATTAATAGTTTAGACTATAGTTTTTCTGTCCCATTTAAGTCTGCGCTCTCATCCCAGTACGGAGATTAAGAAAAATAATAATTTTTAGGTGTATAATAATATTTTTTTAAAAAATAAATGGTAAAGTGTGTTATAGGTGTGTTGGGTAAGGGTGATTTTTTTAGTAAATAAAATGCAAGGAGAAGGGTGATTGCGTTTGATTTTTGCATTTTTAAGTAGGTGTAAAGTTTTGTAGGACAACTCAAAATGAATAGTGTTTCATCTGAAATGAGATGGAGTGAATTATTAGTATTATATACTACTTCTTCAGTTTCAAGGTAATGTATACATTTTGCTATTTTGTTTGTCTCAAAAATAAAATTTTATTTTATTTTTTATAAGGATAAAGATTTGTATAAGATCGTGTCACAGCTTTCGTCACACGAATAAGAAGTGATAACTATCACATTTTTAAAGAAAAATAACACAAAAATTAATGAAAAGTGATAATGTTATTATGAACTATTTTATTAATAATTTATAGTATAAATAAAAAGTGATAAAAATTTTTTATGAAAAAGTGATAACATTTTTTTAATAAAAAAGTGATAACTAATTAATAAAACGTAATGCAATAGAAATCTCACGCAAGACTGTCCCTTTTACAAGCTTTATTATTAATAGTTATTATTTTTTTGTAAAAAATGTTATCACTTTTTCTTTAAAAATATTTTCACTTTTTATTTATATTACAAATTATTAATAAAATAATTAATTGTATAATTATCATTTTTCATCAATTTCAGTATTATTTTTTAAAGAATATGATAATTATTACTTACTGTGATACGGTCTCATATAAATATTTATTCTTATAAAAAATTATAAATTTTTATTCTTATAAAAAATTAAAATTTTATTTTAGAACAAACAAAATAGCAAAATTATACATTACCTTGAACTTAAAAAGTATAATACTACTAATTTTAATTTTAACTATTAAATTATTTAAATATATCAATATAAATTTTTTAAATATTATTTATTAAAAGCGGCAGTATAATTGTTGACTCAATGTGAACTGTGGAAGAGTTACTGGCGCTTCCACTCAAAAAATTAAATCAGCTTCAACCCGCCATAGTTTGTTAAATAAAAACTAAATCTATTATATTTAATTAAATTAGCCCCATACATTACACATCACTTTTAAATAATACAACAATTACACACTTTATATAAAATAATAATGAGTATATATTTGGTGCACCCGGATGCAAGGATGCACCCATATGTGTATAACTTTTTATTCTATTTTGTATACATGTTTTTCTATTTTGTATACGTGTTTCGTAATAATTGTATACTTTTTTCACACTAATTTTTTCATTAAAAAAACTAGCACCATATGTGTATAACTTTTTATTCAATAGTGTATACATTTTTTTAATAATTGTATATTTTTTTACACTCAATTTTTCATTAAAAAATCTAACAATTGAATTGTATACATTTTTGCTCTTAATTGTATATGTATGTTTATATTTGTATATGAGTGCACCCTATCTTAGGGTGCACATGGTGCACACTATAATTAGCCAATAATAATACTCCTTAATTCATGTAGTAAAAAAACAAACAAAATACACTTGTGATGGAGTATTAATTTACACTATTAAAACATTAAACTTATTGTACATTAGTATAAATTAATTGCACCCTTCCATACCATGTAATACACACTTATTATTTTGAACTATCTAGTCATTTATGTACGTACTATTATTAATAAAAATACACTTATATTTTTATCTATTTTTTACTTTTTATTCATCAATTTCTATAAATTTTTTTTATACTTTATTTATATTTCCAACCACTTTATTTTTTTCTACTTAATTAGTATGTACAAATAGACGTACATACATGAAGTTGGAGAGAGTAAAAAGTGTTTTTATTTTTATTTTTATTTTAAAGTATTTTAAATAATAAGTAGTCCATTTTCTAAATTTTAAAAATAAAAAAGGTTGGGCGGAAGGGAAGCAGTATTTAAATAAGAAGAAGATAAAGATAGAAAGGGTGCAGTGATCCTTCTGCTATTGCCGGTGGTACTACATTGGATCTCACTCTCTTCTACAGATTAACCCAACCGCCTTCTCTCTACCTAAATATCCCTACACCCACCCCCCCATTCCCCTCATCTCTCTCTCTCTCTCTCTTAGCTTTAAAGTCTCTACAATTACTCTTTCTCTCTCCCTCAAGATTCATCTTTTGGGCAAAGATCTCTCTTTTACCTACAAGTTTTCTCTGTCCTACGCAGCGGAATCTTGTTCTTGTCTTTGCTTGTACCCAACACAATGAACAAGCAAGATATGATGAAGATTCAGGTATTTTATCCCCTGTTTTTTGGTTTGATTTAAGGTTTTTTTAGCTTCTTCTGGTGTTAGATTAGAATATTCTTCACTGTAGCCCCGAGGCATAGGATGAGAGTTTGGTTGCTGCAGAATGGAGGTTCGAATCCTGCCTTTATATGAATTTGGCCATTACAAACACAAGTTTAACATTGAACCATCTTTATAAGTAGTCACATGAGGCACATCTCTATTTACCTCATCCATCAATACTCCACCAATCCTAGGATAGGGGCCGTGGGAGTTTCCAATGGGAACACCATTTAGAATATTCTTTCACTGTTTTCAAACAGAGTTTTCATTTATGTGCAGACATGTGCTCTCAGAGTGAATATACACTGTGAGGGATGTAAGCATAAGGTCAAAAAGAAGCTACAGAAGGTTGAAGGTATATATCTATATATGCTGTTTGATTCTTTTGGTGGGGTGGGGTGGGTTGTAATAATCACTGTTGTTGGGGTCACCTCTGAATTTCTTGAAAATTTCAGGTGTTTATAAGGTTAATATAGATGTGGAGCAAGGGAAGGTGACTGTTTCTGGAAATGTTGATCCATCTCTGCTCATCAACAAGCTTGAGAAAGCAGGGAAACATGCTGAGCTATGGGGCCCACAGAAGGGCTCATTTCCTATCTTCAACAACAACCAATTCAAGAACATCCAGTTTGATAGCTTGAATTTGAAAGACATGAAGGGTGGTCAGAAGGGGGGTGGGGGTGGGATCCAAGTGCCACGTCAGATGCAGGTGCAGCAGAAGAAGGGGTTGAAGGAGGAGAAGGGTGTTGTGGGTAAGGACCAGAAATCTAAGTTCAAGCTGCCTGAAGAACATGATGAGGATGAGGATGATGATGATGATTTTGATGAGTCTGATGAGGATTATGATGAATCTGATGATGATTTCCAGGAGGGTTTTGGTGCTCATCAACCAACCAACAAGGTGGCCCATGTTCATCAAGGCAAGAAAGGGACTGCTAATGGTGATGTGAAGGTTAAAAATGGTGGTAAAAATGATGGGAAAGGGAACAAGAAAGGAGGTGGAATTGATGTGTTTCTCAAGGGCATTCTTGGTAAAGCCAAAGCCAGTGGGAAAAATGGCAAAGGGGGAAAAGACACCAAGAAGGGAGATAATAAGAAATTGGATGGCAAGAAACACGGCGGTTTCCCTCCCGCCGGAGATGGTAAGGACGGCGGCGGAAAGGGCAAGGGCGCCGCCGCCAAGAACGGCGGCGGGAAGGGTAAAGATGGTTGGGGTAAAAAAGCAGGGGATGATTTCGATGGAGGTTCAAAGATGGAGGGTAAACAACATGTGTTCAATGAGATGAATGTCAATCACAAAGGAGGTGGCGGCGGCGGTGGAGGCGGAGGTGGTGGTGATCGGAATATGGATTTCATGGGCCAAATGGGGGGTTTTCCGGCGGTTAATGGGCTACCGGCGATGAACGGTGGCCGGTTCCAAGGGATGGGGCAGGGGAATCCTTACAATCAACAACAATACATGATGATGATGAATCAACAACGTGAAAATGGGCACAATATGATGCCTTACGCCCGGCCGCACCCAGCGATGGCTTACGGGGCGCACCCGGCGATGGCGATGGCCTACGGGGCGCACCCGGGTGCGCCCGCGATGGGTTACGGTCCCTACGGACACCCACAACCGCCCAATGATCACTACACTCATATGTTTAGTGATGAGAATACAGATAGTTGTAGTATCATGTAAAATACTCCCAATTTAGAGCTTTCCATCATGTTATTTTGTGGTTGTTTTTTATATGTTACTAAGTGAGAGTTTAGATGGTTTTAATTTACACAAGTTGTGAGATGTTAGAGGGTTAGGAAATTCTTATTATGTAATGAAAATTTGAAATTTTGGTGGAGAATTGGTGATCTTCTTTGAATGAGGAGATTATGGGAATTGCTAGTTTGAATTTTGTGGGTAATTAGGGGTTGTGAAGTTTTTTGGAGGACGGATATGTCCAAAGAAAGTTTTGAGATATTTGGAAGAATACCTAAAAAGTAAAAGTTGGGGCATAGTGCTTCTTGGTTGTTGCAGTTTCTACTTTATTTTGGAGAGATTGATAAGACCAAAAGTTGCCAACCATTGCAATATGTACATTTTATTTGATTGTTTCATAGTGTATGACTAAAATGTGTTTTTAAAACAAATCTTCAAAGAAATCTACTGGACTTTGTTATTAGGACTATTTAGTTCAATAGAATGTTCATTTTTTATACAAAAGAGTAATATCACTATTGTATGCAAACTTAATCGACCAGAGTAGCTCTTGACTATTCTATACGTAACATTTCAAGTTTCTTTTATGTAAATGAGATTAGAGTACCCCTTGTACTTTGCATATTAATATTTTTCCTTTGCCAAAAAAATATCTTTTTTTTTTTTGAACAACAAATAAATAATTTTATTATTAAACACTTGGAGTAATGAGAAATACTCCAAGATAAAACATCCAAGTATATCAAACAACAAATAATAGAAAATATAGAATTATTTATAGAATCACCAAGTCAAATTATCCATTAGAACTACTCTAAGCAGCAAAACATCAGAACAAGCAACAATCCAAACTTTTTCTCCTCTTTGTTACCTACATCCATTACAACCTCTAGACAACAATATATCCTCCAAGCTTTGTCCTCCTTGACCTCCTCTCCACCAATTCGTATAGCTCATATTGATTGAATAAGTACTCTTCCTTCCTTTCAACCAACTCCACACTCTACTCTTCATTTCTCCTATTAATATCAACTCATCTACTTTCTTAGCTTGGAATATCACATCATTCATACCCCTCCACATCAGCCATATCACACACATCCAAACCATCAATGCAACAGATTTACCAATACCAGTTTTGAACAAACCACAAAATAGATGAAAATTAACTTTTGCAGACGAATGAATAGGGGAATTTACACCTAGCCATTTGAGACATTCACCCCAAATTTTTGCACTCCAACTGCAATTAAAGAGTAGATGGTCAGTAGTTTCCACGTTACTCTTGCATATTGGACATGCATCTCCATAAGTAGTTGGAAGACAATTTCTTCTTCTCAAGTTTGCCATGGTAGCAAGTTTTCCTCTTATGGCTTTCCACACCATCAACTTTACTTTGGGAATAGCTGAACTTTTCCAAATCTTTTTGTATATTTTTTGGTCCTATGTCTCCATGTAAGACTTCATACTCCACAGCATCTCGTAAACTTATCTCACAATATACTTGCCTTTATTGTTTAATTTCTATCTCCAAGTGTCTTTACCATCTTTGGTTGGTTTATACATGTTAAGAGAAGATAACATAACATTGAGATTGTCAATTTCAAAACTCTTAAAGTACCCTTCTACTTTCCCACCCCCAAGTCCAATTCTCACCTATCCATGATCCCATTTCACTGATCCTAACTTTTTTATTAAGACAAGTATGATATAGCCTAGTATATAAAGTTCTAAGACTCCCTTCCCCCATCCAATCCTCATCCCAAAAACTGGTTTCAGACCCATCCCTTACCCTTCTCCCAATAAACTCTCTAAACCACTTCACTTTATGGTCACGAAGAGACCTAACAATGTTACCTCACCAACCACCACTCGAGCGATTATTTGACTCCAATCCCAACTCTAATAAATCTATCATTTTTGCCCCTCTCCTACTCTCGACTAACTTCACCCACAATCTATTCTTTTCTATTAAACCTCTCCATGCCCATTTTCCAAGAAAAGCTTTATTGAAACTATCTAGTTCCCTAACTCCCAACCCTCCTAGATTTTTCGGTGAAGTAATTGTGTCCCAATTAACCCACAAAATTTTCTTGTTGTTCTCACTCCCCCCCAGAAGAATTTTCTTTGGATACATTGAATATCTCTCAACACTATTTTAGGAGCACGATAGATAGACATTAGGTATATTGGTAGCGAAAACAAGACTGAGTTCAGAAGTGTGAGTCTTCATGCACCTGATAACTTTAACCCATCCAC
Organism: Pogostemon cablin; assembly: GCA_023678885.1. Lineage (NCBI taxonomy): Eukaryota > Viridiplantae > Streptophyta > Magnoliopsida > Lamiales > Lamiaceae > Pogostemon > Pogostemon cablin. The sequence continues at coordinate 2,456,613 of CM043000.1, forward strand.
TTCCTAACTCTGTTTCTAATCTTCTCAACTGCCGCATCCCAATCCGTTCTCCAATGATGTGTTCTTCCAATATTGACCCGCAAGTATTTAATAGGAAGTGTCCAAACTCTACATCCAATCACTTATGCCATATCACATATTCTGCCATCCTCCACATTCAACCCAATTATGTTACTTTTATTCAAGTTGATCTTCAGGCCTGTAATAAGTTGGAGTAAGATCAAGGCTTTTCTAATAAATAGTGCGTTTTTCAAACTTGCCTTGCCAATGAATATAGTGTCATCTGCATACGGGAGGTGACTGACATTAACCTTGTTCTTTCCAATAGGGATTGGATCATAAAGTCCCATTTCTGCTCCTTTCCTCATAATGGAATTGATGCATTAAGCAATTATAATGAATAGGAAAGGTGATAGAGGGTCGCCTTATCTTAATCCCCTCATCAGATGAAACTCCTGTGTCGAGCTACCATTAACCAGTATTGAAGCCCTTGATGAAGAAACACATTCCAGAACCCATCCAATCCATTTCCTATGGAATTTGAATGCTTTCATTATGATGTCCAAAGCCTTCAAATCGATAGAATCATATGACTTCTCAAAGTCAAGTTTGAATATAATCGTCTAAATCTTTTTGCTCTTGACTTCCTCAATCACTTCATTAAGGGCAATCACACTATCAAAGATCAACCTCCCTTTAATGAATGCTGACTGTTGCTCTCCAATTACTCCCTCAAGTGTCGGACAGAGTCTTCGAGCTAGAACTTTTGCTAAGATCTTGTAAGGAGTGTTAATCAATGAAATAGGTATGAAATCACTAACCTCCGCTACCTCCCCCTACTTTGGAATTAAGGTAATGAAGCTGCTGTTTAAACCTCTAACCAGCTTCCCATTTGCATGGAACTCTTCAAATAATTGAGTAATGTCATCTTTAAAGGTTATCCAACACTTTCTTAAGATTGAACTATTGAGTCCATCAGGTCCAGGGCTTTTATCCTCACTGCATGTACATAAAGCCTCCCAAATTTCAACGTCCTTGAAAGGTGCCAAAAGAGTATCATTATCATCATCAGAGATATGCTTAGAGAAGAAATTCTAGTTCAATTGAATATTGCTGTCCTGCCTGGACTCAAAATGAATATTGAATATATCATGGATCTGTTGCTTTACTTCTGAAACCTCTTGTGTCTATCTCCCATCCTTCATGATGCCCACTATCTCATTTTTCTTCCTTCTGCCGTTTATGTATCGATGAAAAATCTTTGAATTTATGTCGCCACCCTTAAGCCATTTCATCTTCACTTTCTGCATAAGATTTTTGTTCCTGGTATTCAGATCACAAATTAACATAGCTCTCTCCTTATTTGTCTTAATGATCTCTTCCTCTTCAAGGCCAAAACTTCATCAAGCAAAGCAATTTTCTGAATCTCTTTCTTCCTTTCTTCAATCCTCGAGTCAAGACTGCCAAACACCTCTTTTCTCCATGTCTTCAGGTCTTGTTTTAGTCTCTTGAACTTTTCTTTAATACAATATCCTTTCCAACCTGTCACCAAGTAGCTTGACCATCTCTCTGCTATAAAAGTTCTGAAATTCGGATGGCTATTCCAACTATTATAGCTTTTAAAAGGGATCGGCCCCCAATCCACCGACTTATGTTTTATAATTAACGGACAATGATCTGATGATATTCTATTCAGTCCCACCATATAAGAGTTTGGCCAGGTATTCAACCATTCCGAGTTTACTAACATTCTGTCGATTCTGCTTTTGTATGTGCCATCAGACCTGTAGTAAGTGAAACTTCTGCTATGCATCGGAAGGTCAATTAAATTAGAGTTCTTGATAAATACATCAAACTCCTCACTATCTTAATATTGTAAAGAGTAATAGTAAGAAACATAAGCAGAATGCACATGTTCTTTTATTCATTTGTGTTCACAGGTAAACAAATGAGTACAAGATTCAGTGGCTCTACGAGAATGAAGATATTTGTTGAGAAGGATATTAATATGGAGAAAATTCATTCAGCAGTGAATATCAAACTTGAAGTTTAAAAAGATGTGAATTTACTTTGGAAGAAATTGGAAGGGTTTACTATAAAAGGCTAAATTGTTCATCACAAAGAAAAAAAATGGTGTGAGAAAGAGCAAGCTATTCTATTGTGTTTCAAAGTGTAAAAGAGTTTTGTGAAAGCTATGGAAATAAGAGTGTTTTGGTATGTACTCATGGAGGGATTCTCATGGGGATTGTGGATAGTGTAGGTTTTAGTAGTGATTTTCGTAGATTTTAAGGTGTGATAGTTCATAGTATATGTGCAATTATGGTCAAGCAAATAAAATCAAAGAAAAGAGGAAGTCTTTTACTTTACAGAATTGATATTCTTACAAATTGTCGCTCGAATTATCTGTGTAATTTTGTACATCATCTCCTATGCTACATTGTTAGATGTTAGATACGTAGAAAAGAAAAACCATACCCTAAACCTTAAATCTAGGGGCAATTGTTAGATTTATTTTCCCCTCTTACGTGTTAATTACTTAACGTGTGACATGAGAGATGATGCACGGAAATGATACAGAAAATCCGGTATATACAAATTGTCAGTTAGTATTTCAATAATTCTTTGCAGAAAGATGCACCATGTCATCGGTTCTACCCTAACTCTACTATTAAATCCAATGTTTTTAGATCATTTTATTTGTTTTTAATAATTATCGCTTTATTATCGCATTTCTTTTAGAGTTGATATTAGGTGGTGCAAGGTACCCATATGTGTATAAATTTTTATTCTATTTTGTATATAAATTATTTTATTTTGTATACGTGTTTCTTAATAATTGTATACTTTTTTCACACTAAAATTTTCATTAAAAAAAACTAGCATCCATATGTGTATAACTTTTTATTAAATAGTGTATACATATTTTTTAATAATTGTATTTTTTTTACACATAATTTTTATTAAAAAAACTAATAATTAAATTGTATATATTTTTATTCATAATTATACAATATTTTTGTTTATATTTGTATATGTTTTAAGGTGGGTGCACCCTATCTTAGGGTGCATTCGGATATTTAGCCTTTCTTTTATGCTAAGAAAGAGTTAATAAAATGTTTTAATCATACAATTTCACTTTTATTTGACAATGAAACTCACATGGCCACTTGAGCTTTGCCCTCGGGCCATAGCTCAAGTGGTAGATGGAAGATGTAAAGGCCTTCCAGTTGAGCTTGGTTGCAGTAGGGTGAGGGTTCGAATCCTGCATTTGGCATAGATTTGGCCCCTTGCAATCACAAATTTAACAGTGAGCCCTCCCTATAAACCACTTGAGCACATCCTGCGATTTACCTCCTCCACCAATCCCAAGAGTAGGGGGTACACCATTCAAGAAAGGGGTGAATAGGGAATAAAAGAGTAAATAAAAAAAAAAAAAGAAAATGAGTAAGCGTTCCTTTGCGCAACACGATAGCTGACCAATGAGATTTTGCCACATCACAAAAAAATTAATATATTTATTTATTTACTACATAATTCAGCAAGGCATTGAAATTGAATGTATTGGAGAATGCCAATTGTCGATCGAAGCGAAAACCCGAATTGTGTGATTTTGCAGAAGAAATGATGCACAGTTTTGCGCAAAGAGCCAATGCTTCATGCACCTTCACCCTCACCCTTCTTGCTCTAATCTGCGCTCTCACCTCTCTCACTGATCTTCTTAATGAGCCCTCTCCTCAAGCCCAACTTCAGGTACCATTCTTCTCTACAAATGCTCCTTTCTGTCTGCTTCTTACGCTTATTTCTTTTAATCTAGGGTTTCTATTTCTGGCTTTTAGGTTTTGAATGTTAATTGGTTCCAGAAGAAACCCAATGGCGATGATGCGGTTGGTAATTCATTTTGATTTGTCTACTGTTTTTTTTTTTTGGGTAAAAAGTTATTTTTATGTTTGTGAATATGTTACTTGAGTTGAATTTCTTTAACTAGCTGTATTTGTTCCTCATCGTTGTTTCTTCCAATTTTATAAATTTAAATCTTATTTGAAGTTGATAGGCAAAAAGAATTGTTTATCCATGTTGTTGCTTTCTTTCAGAATGTGGAATTTCCAAGTATTCTAATGTTTTTCCAGCAATATTTAGTCGGTTGACTATGAATAATTTTGCCCCTTTAGTCTTGAAATGCTTTATTCTACACGATCTATCATTTTTTTATGATGAAATTGCGGTGTCCTAAGTTAAAGCACTAGTGCCGATTGCATTGCTTAGCCGTTCTTTTAATTTCAAAAGAATAAACTTGACTACCTAGTTATTACACATAGGGTGCAAACTGCGCAGAAGATTGGTAGTCACTGCTGAAAATATGCCGACGGTGTATCGAGCACTAATATATACTGCATCGTGCAAAACTATTAACTATGTTTAGTATTGAATTCACATCTCTTTTGAGAAGGGTAGGATGAATGTTTGGTTTCATCAATTTAGGGAGTTGGCATGCAATGCTAGTAATTGGAGAATTGATCGGTTTATAGAAGTTTGGTGTCTCAAAATAATAGACGAGTTTGAGTATCTTAAGCAGTGGCCATTGAAAGATGAAAATGAGGGGAAATTTTACAGTTTTACAAGAAGAATAATCTTTTCTTTGATTTTATCTCTGTTTTGATTTTTTTTTTCTTCCTTTTAGCTCCTTTATTGTCTGCTTATTGAGTACACTCTTGAAAAAGATGTATAGCTTTAAAGTTTATGTCCAAATGTAAAGCATATCCAACTATATATGTTTGTTGTCAATTTCAGCCTTTTTCATAATATTTCTATCAGATGGACCACATTGCATATCTCTCTCTTAATATTTTTTTCATTCAATTCCAGTGTTGGTATCAGTAACATACCAAGTTCTGGGCTTCTGATTTTGTTCACCTTGTGAACATTTAAGAATAAAGAATACTACGTGTCCCAGTATCTAGAATTCAGTTTAATTTACTAATGAGTATTTATTATATTATGTAGGTCAGTTTGACATTGAATATATCTGCAAATTTACAGTCGTTGTTCACATGGAATACGAAGCAGGTTAGTCAGGATATACAATATTTTATTGACAATTTGCTCTATGAAATCCGTGTAGTGTATTTTTAACTGCTTTCTGTAATTTTCATTTTCAAGAATGGGATTTAACTGCTATTTCCATTTATGTAGTTTCAAAACATCATAAAAACTTCTTCTGTGGTTTATCAAAACAGACATGATTCATTGTAGGCCATTCAACTATATTTTTAGACACTTCAAATTTTCAAGCTTTACCACCATATGTTCTTATTACTTCAACTTGTCTGGAAAGCTGTGTACTTTTCATATTTATTCATTATACTAATTCTGAGTTTCCTATTGTGGTCGGTTTGTAAACAATTAAACTAATTGGATTATTAAATATTTAATTCTTATCGTTATTATATGAATTTTGAGACTGATCTGTATTTGATTCAAAGTGATTTAAATTTACTTCAAAATTATCTATAAGTGATTTGCTTGTATATAACAGTATGTTAATTTTCAAATATTTGAATATTTTATATGTATCAATTTAGTTTTTTTTATTACTATTAACTATTTAATATAATATTATATTTATACACAAACACACAAATTATTAAAATTTAATATTTATGTTTTTATTCTCAAGGAATTTATGTCAATTGTTGACTCTATAATTTATATATAATATATAAATATATGCTACTATTTCCTAGTATAATTTAGATTTGTACACTTTATTAGTTTTTGAAGTTGTTATAATCTTGAATTTTCAGGTGTTCGTATTTCTAGCTGCTGAGTATCAAACTCCCAAAAATGTGCTAAATCAGGTATACTATTTTATTTCTAACTGCCTAATTGGTGCATAGTCCATGTTTATTTGCAGTAAGCATGTATTACTGCTGATAACATAGTATTTTGTAATAATCTAATTCTGTTTTGCCAATATCTCATATAAGTAGCTGGAAAATACCCTTTCCTGCTGGATTTTATGATCTATAATAGGAGTTTACCGGATCAAGACTCTACATCACCACCTCAAAATGCTATTTGAGCTTTGTTTTTTCATGTCCTATTCGGGTGTAGGTATCCCTATGGGACGGTATCCTACCTTCCAAAAAAGATGCAAAGTTTTGGATTCGCACTTCTAACAAGTATCACTTTGTGGATCAAGTGAGTTTTCATTCATCTTACTAGTTAGAGTTGATTTTCCTTGCTACTTTTCAAAACTCCATTTCTATTATGGTGGGCAGGGAAGTAATCTACGCGGTAAAGACTTCAACCTAACATTGCATTGGCACGTTATGCCAAAGACTGGTAAGATGTTTGCTGACAAAATAGTGATGACCGGGTTCCGGTTACCTGAGGCCTATAGCTAGAAGAAGTAGAACCCCATCCTCAGTTTTCAGGTACGCATAGGAAGAGATAAGAAGAAGTATGTTTGGTAAATTAAGTATCGTACGAGGCACATTGTAGAATATGTATAATGTGTCTGAAGTTCTTAAGTTTTCAAGTAGTGTATAATTTTGATGCATCTGTTGTATGGGATGGAATATATTGAAACTATACTTGCAACTTAATGTGATAATAACAGGGTAACTTGAATGAATAAGGCTGTTGACTTTACCAAAGTGAACAGGATAATACTAGATGAAGGGTTAAAATTTATCGTCGAATGCTCTGTTCGTTTACACCCCGCTAGATGAAGGTGGTGGTAATCGTAGCGGTGGAGTGTGGCCGATGTACGGTGGTGGTGTACAAGTGTTCATTTTAGTCACCCTGCACAGGGATGGCAGTCTCGATTTCTTTATTTCTTAGTATTTACAATCCCAGTACGGTCCCCTCGTTCTAATTTTCCATAACATGGTATCTTGACCATGAATGAATGATAATTAATTTAGCATCATTTAATTTGAAATAAAATAATGAAATTCTTTAGAAAATAATGGAAAGTTTTAGGGACAAAATCACTTATGGCCATTGTCTTTATTACAAAACAAAAATACCCACTTTCTTTGAAATAAAATCAGATATGTCTAATCTTTAGTATAATTTGATAATAAAGCCCCTTGATCCACAATTATTTTAATTAAAAATTTATATTAATCAGTCAATTAAAACATTATAAAACAAAATCACAAAGTCATAAATGGAACAAAAATCGCAAGAATAGAATAAAAAATTAAAAAGCCCAAATTGAACAAAATCGCAAAGCACGAATACAAAAAATTTCTGAATAGAACAAAATAACAAATCCCAAATAGAACAAAAATTATATTTCCTTCCGGTTTAATGTGTACTGATTACTTGTAATAGTGTGTGATCTCCCTATTTTAAATATATTAGTGAGTATATGTGGAGTCTAAAAAGGAGAATGAAATCATTTGGAATAAACACCAAAACGAAAAAAATGAACTCTTTAAATCGAACGAAGTAATTTTTTTCTAAAATCCGACTGACATTATTTTACATTTATATAAAAGTAAGTAGATTTAATTATTTTTAATCAAAGTGGACATTTTAATTTTTTGAAATTCAAATTTGGCTATAGGTGAATAAGCGAAAAATTAATACCTGGAAGTAAGGGCAGAATACTAACTAATTCAGAGGAATGGACATCCCATCAATTTGATCCTCTAATACCCAACACACATCACTGTAATTAAATGATTGATTGCCAATACCATTAACATGACTGCAAGACAAGATGAGGGTAACAATGGCAGTAAAATTCTTCAATATCCCTCCTCTATTGCTTAATGCAGATCATGATATAGTTCAATCATTACACAACATCATTACAGGCTTCCCAACCATAGATGATATAGATCCAACGATCACACATCGCGCAAAAGATGTTCGACCTAACATCTTTTGCTTTCTAACTTCTATATATCCTTGCTTTCAAGGCCATCCCCTCAAGGATCCCATCGGTCGAAAAAGTTCCATGAAAATGCTGAGGATCAACGGGACCAGGCAGTTTAAACGAAATGGAGAAGGGCCCCGGTGGACAAAGATTGTGCGATCGCATCTCAAATACCTGGTAATACCTCTCCACTGTTTTCTCACCAGTCACTGTTACTCCTTTGATCACCACTGTACCATCTCTCTCAACTTCACAGCTAAAATTCACTGTAATGATATCAGCATTAGCAAGATAATAGCTTTAGTATGCAAGGCAGGAAAAATAATAATCTAAATGGCAAAGTAGCAAAGGAAAGGGTTAAAACAACTGAGATAATTAATTTCCTTCTCTAGATAGTTTGTAGTGAGGGAAGTTGCACACATGTAGTTATTCAAATTTCTAAACCAAACAACACAATCACCCTAAGACTAATATGAACACCCCAATTTATGAAAGCCATGTAAAATAATGCTGTAAATTTTCGGTGGAAAATTTTAAACTTACTATCATCCCGTCTCACTCCAGGCAGGGACACTCGGAAAAGATAGGAATCCTCTGCTTCGCCAATATCCATCAGGCCGAGAACTGGTCCCACGGTTCCCCTCGCGGCACTTCCAGTCAGTGCAAAACCACGGTCAATGGTAGAAACCAGGTTATCCCACTCTTCTCTGGTAGGACAAGATGGAAGGAAAATCATTCCCTGATCGATAACTTCACCAGAATTAATATTCATTTGCGATGGCACTGGTACTGTGGGACTATGTGAAAACTGGCTTTCATTACACTGAGAAGAGCTGCAAGGCTTTGAAGAACTAGATGGTTGATTGCCATCATCAGGATACGTTTCGCTGCATGGAACATAATCTAGTAATTGAACACTGTGATGCTGGATTACGTTGTCACGCTTTGGTGTCGACTCTACTTTGGGATTGTATAAAACTTTGTCATCTAATGGCAGGCGCATTTTCCTGTCAAGAACAAAATCTTCGAACCCCGCCAGCCTCCTAAACCTTTTAATATCCCCTGGGTTCATGTAATCCATTGTGGGGTTGTTGATGAAGACAATATTACTGATGGTGAAATGATTATTTACCCATTGTGATCGATGGTGAAGCCAGGGAGGAAAGAGATCGTCAAAGTGAAGGTAAGTTGCTGGCCTTTTGAGTGAGAGTGTTAGACCTCCATAAATGTACTGAAGTAGCAAGGGTTGCTTCACAACAGAATGCTGCTCTGCATTTCTCAGTATGCTGTAATAGATGTTTTCTATTACAGTTGATTTCATGTTTGAGCCAGCCAAGTCGTTCACCTGGTATTGTGGGAGACCTTCGACACGTCTTTGCAATGCAGACCTTTTGGGACCTCCTTCCTTGAGATGGGGACCAAAATAAGCTCCCATGACAAGGCAGAGAAGAAAGTACTGGTCATCTGTTAACACTAAATCAGACACATTTTCCATCTCTCAACAAGCACTCTTGTAGATTTGGATATCCAGCTTTCTCTACAGCTAGAAATTAAGCATTACTTCAGGTTCACCACGATTTATGTAAATATATGCAAATGGTATGACATATGATTAGCTAATCAGGAATTGTTGGCATGCCATTGAAGATGATGAGTAAAGTTTTGAGGAACAATATGATAAGCCCAATATATCATGAGGAAAACATGCCGTTTTAGTATAGAAAATCAGAATGGCCAATGAAGGATAATGTCAAACAAGATATATCAAGCTTGTATATCATACAACCTACAAAATGTCTTGGCAATAATTAGCTCATTGCAACACTGGTAAGGAATCAAATAGTTTTGTTCTAATAAACTAAGGGTTTCATCGAAAACAGCTTAAATCTTTCAAATTCAAAGCAGCTAAAACATGCATTTCTCAACCCGAAAACCTCGAAACATCCCCAGATTCATTCCACCTCAATAAAATCGATTGGGGGAAAAAAATTATGGATGAAAAACGTTTCACAGCCCAACCATCACAAGAATCATGAAAACTTAGCTGGTGAACAGGTAGAGAAAACGAAAATTCACAATTTCTAGATTCGGCATCTACCAGCATTGCAACATGCAAGTGTTTCAGCAACCCCCAAACATGATTACACAGAAATTAAACAGGTAAGGCAGTTAGAAGTAATAGATCGAGAGAGATTATTAGAAACAGAGAGATGATTGAGTAATTGGGGATGAAGAGTAGAGGGGAAAATTAGGGAAGCGAAGAATCACCGTATATTGGAGAGAGAATTAAAGGAGGTGGCCCAAGTGGAGAGAGCAGTGGGAGGATTGGGAGTTTAGAAGTAGGTCAAGGATTCTGGCATGGGAGTATATACAACTCTTCTTCCCTTCATCTCTAGACTATAATTTATACAACTACACTCACTGTCATGGATCTCCTATTCACCGAATGTTTCATTTTTTGTTGTTATAAGGAGATATATCAAGAATTGTCCGCCCTGCATTTGGGTGGACCCGACCCGACCCTACCAATACCGAGAATGGAGCGGGTTTGGGTCATACCGTTGCGTTAGTCTACTCTTTCCGACTAGTTTGCTCCATTTATTATGCATATTATATTTATACCCCCTCATCCCTCGTATGATTTCTATTTTAATATATATTCGAGGTTCCTTTCAAAGTTCTTATTTTTTTCTTTTTATTATGAACCAACATCCACCAATAATATAAATATCTACTACACATAAATAATAATACTCTTTAATTCACATGTAAAAAGCAAATAGTGATTTATAAATGTGACGGAAGGAGTATAATATATTGTGTACAATGTGCTCCCTCCATCCCGTTAAAACGTTTACGTATTCTTTTTACATGGGGATTAGGGAATATAATATTTTAATGTGTATTGAGGTGAGATATACTCCCTCTATCCCGTTTCAATATTTACGTTTGCTTTTTGCACGTTGATGAAGGAGTATAATATTTTAATAGATAGTGGGTGGAAAGATATAATATTTAATGTAAAGTGGGTAGGTATATTAGTGTTGAATGATATATTAATTGTTTTAGGTGTGTCCCATATTCCAAAAAGGAAAACGTAAAAATTGAAATGAGACGCGCAAAATAGAAACGTAAATATTGAAACGGGACGGAGGGAGTATAATATTTTAATGTATAGTTGGTAATTATATTAGTATAATATTGGAGATGTTTAAATGTTTTGTGTGAGTCGCATTTACTGGAAGGGAAATGTAAATCTTTTTATGGGAGACACAAAATGAAAATGCGGAAACCTAATTGTAGGACGGAGGGAATATACTGTTTTATTAATATTTTTGTATTATATGCATTATTTATAAGATTACTCATTACCATTTATATAAGGGTAGGTCTTGTGTAAGATTGTCTCACGTAAGACCATTTTACGCTTTTTAAAATAATTTTCACTTTCGCTATAAAATGTTATCACTTGTTATTTATATTATAAATTGTTCATGAAATAGATCACTTTTCATTAATTTAATATTACTTTTTATTATAAAAATTATCACTTACTGTCGATCTCACGTAAGCCCGTGAGATGCTCTCACACAAGTCTTTGCCTTTATATAATAATAAAATAATATATATTATACATATTTTTAACATTTATAAATACTCCCTCCGTCCGCTCGAAATGTCCACATCTTGCCATTTTGGGCGTCTGCACCAAAGGTCCATATTTTCCTTTTTAAACACATGGGACCCACACACATCACTAATATAATAAATTTATGAGACTCATACACCCCACTAATACAACTACCAACTATACCTTAAATAATACTCTCCTCATCCACCCGAAAGATCCACATTTTGTCATTTTGGGCGTCCGCACCAAAGGTCCACATTTCCCTTTTTTAATACATGAGACTCACACACATCACTAATACAGTAAATTTATGGGACCCATACACCCCACTAATACAACTACCAACTACACCTTAAATAATAATACTTCTTAATCCACGTGCAAAAAGAAAATGTCCACCTTTGGGACGGACGGAGGGAGTAATCCATGTGCAAAAAGCAAATGTCTATTTTTGTGGCGAATAGAGAGAGTATTAAAATAAAATAAAATAAATAAACAAGATGGGGCCTGCGGTTAGGATGAATCTGGGTTAAAAGTATTCAACTACCCGCCCCGTCCACTAAAATCTCTAGTATTTCACTTTTTAAAGTGAAAGACACGTATTATTATAAGAGTAATTTCCAGATTAAAGTTATATCCACTTACGCTATATATTTGTTATTGATTTAGCAGGGTTTTGAAAATTATAATTATGTTTATTTTGGGTTTACATAATTTTAAAAAGTAGTGAATATGGCTAAAGTAATATGACAAAAACTTGTGTGTCTTGAAACACACTATGCCCTCATGGGAACACAAGAATTTCTAATATTAAAATTTTGTATTCTCATGGGGAACGGTGTGTCCTCGGACACAGGAGACCAACTCTAGTAATATATGTTTGTTTTGAGTTTTTTTTAGTGTGTTTTAATTTTATACTCCCTCTGTCCGCTTTTAAGGTATCCATTTTACTATTTTTGGTGTTCGCTTCAAAGTCATCTATTTTTTCTATTTAGTAAAAAAGTACACGATATGGTCCACCACTTTCCTCTAATACAGCTACCCACTTTACATATAATAATAATACTCTTTAATACATGTGCAAAAAACAAATGTATACCTTAGAACCGGATAGAGGGAGTATTAAATTAATGTGTGGTGATATATATTTAAAAGTGAATTAATTGATGTGAGAGGTGAGAGAAATAATAAGTCTAATTGAGTAGAGAAAATGTATAAAATGTGAGTAAATCAATGTTTAATAAGTTTTGTAGATGTATAATATGAATGATTTTGAAAATATGTAGAATTTAAAAATCGAAAAGCGGATTTCAAAATAAAAAACAACACATAAAAGGATTTAATGGCTATTTATAAGATTTAGTTTCTCATGAAATAACAATGGAACATCAAATTATAAAATAGAAAATCCAATCCTCTATAGTCTACAATTTGCATGTTTTGCATAAACCTTTTCTATTTAAATATGTATAATGACAAATATATTTTTAAATATTATAAACTCTAAGAATAAACATCAAGCGTAAAGATAAAATGAGAAATAAATTAGGTTTCATTACTAATTAATTACATAAAAGATTTTAACATTTTTAAATTTATTTTTTAAATAAATAATACATACTTCAATTCATTTGTTAAAATGTCGTGAAACGGCTCGTTTATTATTACTTAATTTACTAATTTTCATGTTAAAATTATTTGGAGTGTTATCTCGAGCTTATTTGGAGCTACAATTTGATAAACAGCACTGAAATAGAGTAGCATGGTTGGGTGTTGTAACCTACGTAAGATTTTTTTGTTACATTTTTTAGACGAATAATGTGTGCAGTAAAAAAATATTTCTTAGTGTTGAATTAGAATAATCTTATTAGTTGACATTTGTTCCATTTTTCCATTCTAAAAATATTTAAAATAAAATACTCTTTCCATATATCAAAAAAGTATACATTTTGTTATTTTAGACGTTCGTATCAAAATTATACATTTATCGTTTTAAATCCATGAGACCCATCCACATTACAAATACAATTAATATATGGGACTCTCACACACCATTAATACAACTACCCACTACACATTACTCCCTTCGTCCCGTAACAAGGTAGTATACATTTGCTTCTTGCACGTAGATTAAGGAATATAATATTTTAATGTGTAGTAAAGTGAGAGAAAATATATTTTAATGTGTAGTGGGTAATTGTATTAGTGTAATGGGTGAGCCATATGTGTTTATAATAATTGTTTTGGATGAATCCCATCAATCAAAAAGGGAAATGTATATTTTTTTTAAGACGGAGCAAAATAGAAAAATGTATACCTAGTTATGAGATGGATGAAGTAAATATTAATATTTCCTAATCAATAGTAATCTTATTCACAAATAAAGATTGTATGATAATTTTAATAATAAAAATTGATATTATTCGTGAAATAAATTCAATAATTTATTTGAACGATTATCTATTTTCATCCGTTTACAGGAATGTTTGCAAAATCCCACATGGATCAATCAATATTTTAGTACAAATCACCTCTTTGAACTGCCACAGACATGTTAACCCACACAAATCCGCCGTGTTGACCACCATCGCTGCCAACTGCCACCTTCACAGGGCCGCGAACGCCGTCCGTATCTTACACTCCAGTTGTCGCTGCCAACCGTCGACACCGCCAGATCTGATTCATAAAGTAAAATAATTGTAATGTTATAGCTGCGCTAGATCCCACATGCCACCGACATGCTTCAGATATGAGTTGTTGGTAATTTGGATGTGCAGGTGACAAATGCTATTGCGCATGTGTTTGTGAAACCAGTATTGGAGATGCTACTGGGGATTCCTCTTGATTTCTTCAAAGAGGTTGTGGTTTATTCTAATTAGATTCAAGTTAATTGTTTATAAGCCAGTGGGAAAAGGGCAGCCAGTTCCAGTCAGATCTATCGCAACCGCCTCTCGTTGTTGCCCAACGGAATTTCGTCGATACCAACGAACTACCATCTCCGATGAGAGTGATAATGGGAACAGGGCTTCCCTTGATGAAGTAAGTGGATGAGCCGGGCTGAAGAATGAACAGAATCCGTGACACCAACAATTCCAGCACCAAACACCCGATTTACCGTGGGTTCCAAATGAGCAATTGGGGTAAATGCATCTCCAATAGCCCCACAAGAAATTCACCTTCGCCATCCCCGAGATGGCGGCGCGTACCCACAACGTCGCCGCGCTGAATCAAGGGCACCTTCGCCTTACTCAAATTTTCCCGACCTCGTGGCTGCGCTGCCCCGCCCCGCCTTGCTCAGCCCCCGCGACGTCCAACGAAGGCGGCAGCGATGGACATGGTGTCTTCGCCAGTGTCGAGCACGGGTATGCTGTCGTCTTCATCGTAGCTTTCGTCGATAGACCTGTCGACAATGTCGGAGGAACTCGGTGGGATCGTCGAGCTTCGAGTCTGGATATCGCTTTCGTCTTTTGAATTTTTTATTTTGCAAATTAGGGTTTGAGTTTGCAGGTTGATTTAGGAGTAAGTGGTTTGGGGTTTTTTTTCGGCTTCGCAAATCACATTACCACTAACAGCAGATCATTCTTACGGGTTGAACTTCCGTTAGTTAACGACAGAAAGTGATAAAAAATTCCTACGGGACTAATTGTGATAGTAAAAGGACCGTTTTGAAAATCATTCATTTTTATGAGACTAAAAATGAAATTTTCCCGAAAATAATATTATGACTACTAGTTATCGATTCAAGAAACTCATCCCGCCATGTGACTTGGTAAGTTTTTCTTGTTCTTTGTTTTGTTTTTGTTAAAATGAATGAGAATGATTATTATTTTCCTATATAAAAGTCAATCAAGTTTGTTGATTAAAAAAGAATGGATTAAGGGCATGTTTGGTTGAGGGATGTGGAGGTAAGGAATGAGAATGGAATTAAAAGAGAGTGTTTGATTGAATGGTATGATAGGTGAATTGTGTTTTTCATTCATTACTTTTGAGGAATCCCTCATTCCTCTCTATTTTGCATACTATGACTTTCATTCCTCCCCCTAAAACCCAATCATTTTTTATTAATATTATTTTAATGATATAATTATTTTTATACATTTAAAAATGATAAAAATAATAATTTTATGTTAATAATAACAAAATATAATAAAATAAAAAATTAATAGTAAAAAATATGAATCAATTCCTAAAGAATTTTAATCATACCAAACAATATCAATAGTTATGATACCCATTCCTTATTATCAACAAACAATATAAGAATAATATATAAATCCATTACCATTCCCCACCACTATTACTAGGATTCTCATTCCGATTCCTTTCCATAAACCAAACGCCCCTTAATATTTGACTTAACCTCACTACTAGAAAAATGAGATAATATGATATTTATATATGTATTGTAAGAGTTGTTAATAATACATTTTAACTATTAATACATTTTTATAAAATGTCATCTATTCCAATGTATTATTAGGTCATGCCATATTAATACACTTTTTATTATCATTTTACATGAGTTTAGACTACACTTGATTGTCATACATTAGTTTAAACTACATTTATTAAATATTAAATAAATAATAATAATTACTAAAAAATAAATAGATAAAAATGAGATAATATGACATTTATATATATGTATTGTAAGAGTGGTTAATAATACATTTTAACTATTAATACATTTTTATAAAATGTCATCTATTCCAATGTATTATTAGGTCATGCCATATTAATACACTTTTTATTATCATTTTACATGAGTTTAGACTACACTTGATTGTCATGATATATTAGTTTAAACTACATTTATTAAATATTAATAAAATAATAATAATTACTAAAAAAATAAATAGATTGATTAATATAATAATAATAATTGAAAATTGAAAAATAAATTGATTGATTTGCTCCACTAGATTCGAATGGATAAATTTCACATGTCTACTGTAGCCAATTGATCTATGAATAAACTTTTAAGAATTATTTTTCAAATTTAGTAAATATAATATACGAAAGTTTAAATAATCAAATATATTAATTATTTAATTAATTAAGATTAGAATTAATTAATTATATTTATGATTACTATAATACATTATTTTTCTTTTACTACTAATAATAAAAACTAGTTATGTCATTATTAATTTTTTACCTTTAACAATGCAGTTGTTTTTAATTAATATAACCATTTTTAAAATCAATATATAATATATATTAAAGCAATATAAATTAGTCATGAATTTATATAATTTTTTTATGTATTATATTATTTTAATAAAAAAATTTGTAATTATAGTAATATACTGTATATATTATATGAATATGTTATTTAATTTTTAATATTTATTAAATTCATTAATTAGTTATAATTACAATTAACTTATTTTATTCATATTCTATTAATTCTATTACACCTTATTATTAATAAAATTTAGACAATTACATATTTCTTACATAATCTATTTTTTATTAAAAAAACATAATCTATTAATTTTAGTTAATATATACTATCATTTAAATTAGTTTATAATTATGTAAAAACATAGAAAAATAATTCTAATATTTAATACTATTATTATACAGTAAATAAATATTTATATTATAATATTAAAGATTATCATCCGGAATAAATATTTATATTTTTTTTAATGTTTCTTATTTTAAATTATTAATTATACAAATATATTTGTATTTTTATTATTTCTTATTTTCTGTTTTAAATTTATTATTTATGTAGATAAATACAAAAATTTAGTTTTATTGTTAAATGTTAAACGTTTATTTTAATTCATGATGAATTACTATTTTTTATTTAATATGCTACATTTAAATATATATATATAATTAAATTATAAACTTATTAAATATTAATTAGAATAAAAAAAAACCTATTGTGACACTAAATTTGTGTCTTATTAGATTTATATTGATACACATTAAATAGTGTACTAATGGGTATTATAATAGTGTAGTTATAATTAGTGTATTGAAACACCTTTTAAATAGTGTATTAATAGGTATTATAATAGTGTAGTTATAGATTAATGTATTGATAGGATTATTGTAAATACATTTTAGAAAAAGTGCATTAAAATTAGTGTATTAATAGGCTATTTTTCTAGTAGTGACCTGTTGTTCTATACAGTAATTAATCTAGAAATAGGACAATTACACTTGTAAGTTTACATATATGTTTGAATTTTTAATTATTCTTACATTTTTTTCTCAAACAGTTAAAAGTCATTAATTGATTAAATAAAAGGAAAAAAAAATGCGAGAGGATGAAATTTTAATTTAGTTTACAACTGTGTATTTGACAACCCTATTTTATTCATCATCTATCACTAACACTAAGCTATCTATTTTGTCATTTTGAATATGTACTCGAAAAGTTTAGAAAAATGGTCTCACACACTGTCCATAATTTATTAATAATACAACTATACACTTTAATTATATAAAATAATAATATTCTCTTGTTTGGTCTCGCTCCAACTTGCCGAAAATCTCCTTATAATTTTTGGATAAAACTTGTGTGCACTGAGTGCATGTGTTTAGCTAAAAATATTGTATCCTTTAATATAAAAATATATACCCTTAATTTTTTTTAATAAAATAAAATAAAATTATATTCAAACATTAGTACTATATATTTATATTTTAAATAACTCTTTTATTAATGAAATAATACTCTTATAAATTAAAGTGTACACCATTTATAACAAAATCTACTATTAAACATCTTAGAGCATCTCCTAAAGTTTTTTTAAATGAGAAATTATCTACAATTTATGGAATCTTACAACAAAAAGTACCTCCAACAAGCTCTTTAAACTAACAAAAATTTTTATATAACCATTTTGACTCTTCAAATTTAAAGAGCCTCAATAACTCTTTAAAATTAAATGTGTTGAGTATTTCATTAGTTCCAACACACTTTTTCTTGAAATTAACATTAAAATATTTATTATTTCATATATTTAATTAAATAAATTAGGAGTAAACACAAAAAATAAAAGAAAAAATAAATACTATAATAAATAAGCATTGGAAAGAGAACAAACTAAATAAAATATAAAGAGTGTATTGAAGAGGATTGAAAATATGATTATCTATAATTTATATACTCTCTATATAATAAAAAATACTCTCTAAATTATAAAGAATCTCTTGGAGATGCTCTTATGCGTTCGGATGCACAAAAAACCAATTTATAATTTTTTTGATAAATAAAATTTCAAAAACACTCGTATGCCTTTTGAGACATATATTATATTTTTTTCTTAATTAATTATTACTTTTCTATAAGGATACAATCACATTTTATTAAAAATATGATAACTCTTCTTTTTAATACAAATTGTTTGAAATAATTACATTTTATTGATAACTCTTCTTTGTACTACAAATTGTTTGAAATAATTCACTTGAATCATTATCATTTTTTTTTTCAATTATTCATCACACATTTTATTAACTTTTTTGTCACTTCTTAATTATCCATTTTACAAATTCATAAGAGTATCATACAAAAGTTTTTGTAGAGTTAACCTACTTTTTAAATGGGTTCAAGCATTTTCGATTTTTCTTTTAAATTAGTCCATTAATTTTAAATATTTGTTTTATTTTATCCAGTTATCTATGGCAACAAGTCACTAGTCGGTTGCGCCTACATGACATTTCTAACGTACGTGGAAAAAAAATTGTCTCCCAAATTTGTCTCCCAAATTTGTCCATTCACTAAATTATTAATCCATTTCATTTCAAATTAAAAAGTACTATCATTAAAATTTTGAGGTTTAGTTAGGTGACTACGTACGTGTCACCAGTAACCCTCTCACATGACAATGTTCCATTGGGTACACTGATTTAGGGTTTATAGACTTAATTTTAGGGTATAGTTTTTTTAAATACTAATTATTACTCCCTTCGTCCCACTTAAAATGTCTATTTTTTCTATTTTGATCGTTCCACCCAAAGAGTCCTCATTTTTTACACATATGTGACCCAACACACCCACTAATACAATTAAAATATGGGCTCCACACTCCCACTAATATAACTACCCACTACAGATTAAATAATAATACTCCTAGATTTACGTGCAAAAAGCAAACACTACCCTTTGAGTGGGACGAAGTGAGTATTTCATTAGATTTAAAGGTGATTATTAGTTAGTTTTTTAATCTAGAGGCTAAAATTAATTAAATGAATACTCTAGGTGCATCCTAGTTTTCATTTATTACGTACTTTCCCGCCTCAAGTGTAAGACAAAAGTTCTTACGTTCCCGGGGACACGCTGTGTTTCCATGTAAACACAACTCTCCCCTCCATATTCTATTTAAACCTATGTATTATTAGACGATTTAATTTACAAAGGGGCACGGTGTCCCGGGTACAAGTGCCTCACTCCAAATGTAATACTATACAACTACTTACGTGAAAGTTATGTTACTTATTATTCGACGTCATTATCTATGAAGAATATCATTATACATTGCACACTCACTTTTAATTTTTTTTTTTACCAACAGAATATTCTGTTGATAAAAGTCTCAATTCAATTGTTAAATTAGTTTACTAACGGATTAACAACGAAATTCATTGGTAAAGTGGTGGTCGGTAAATTTTTAGCAACGAAAATTCAATTATGTTGTTAAATTATTTCGTTGGTAATCCGTTGCTAATAATTCCGTTGGTAGTTTATATAATTATTCAGTTGGTAATCCATTGATAATTACCAACGGGTTGAATTCCTGAATAAATCTGTTGGCGAATCCATTGCTAAAGGAAAAAAATATCATTTTTATTGGTATTCCGTTAGTAATTACCAACTAATTGAATTCCGTTGATAAATTCTATTGAAAAAATAGTTTTTTAGTGACTGCTTCGATTACTAACAAATGTAAGAAATGTGACGAAAGAATTCTTTAAAGATTAAGTGGATGGCCTAGCCACGTCCTCACCACAAACCGTCTCGCAAAATTAATTTTTTGATTTTAATAAAAAAAAATTAATTCCTTGATCAATGAAAAGAGTTGTCATCTAAGTAAACTAATACTCTCTCTGTCCCGTCAAACTGCATCGTTTGACTGCATAAAGTTCTCACAAAAGTTACAGTAAATGCATCTCTTTGCTTGAGACGGAGAGAGTATTTCATAAACTCATAGTTTATATTAAAAGTGTTAATTAAATTTTTTATTAAAAATTATAATTAATTAAGAAAATGTAAAGCGGTTCCATGATAAGAAAATCACATATATAAGAGTTGCTCAATCTTTTGTTATAACAATTAGTATTTTTAGAAGTTTTGTTTAAAGAAAAATATTTAAATAATTTTTTGTCTTTCAATGAGTTGATTTGAACATTTCACTACCCATAATTTAGATAATGCAAAAATTAGCGTGGATTTGTATTTACGGTGGAAGAGGGGCTACTATTTAGTGCAATAAATCGTCATTTTTTAGTAAAAGAGTAAAATTATTATTGTATACAAACTATCTATTATAATAGAGTAATCTTAAATATTCGTTCTATAGAGTAATCAATTTTGATGTTTTAAAGAGTAACCATTTTGGAAAATATCACCATACAACAAGAACATAAGTTGATCAATTAATAGGATAACATTGTTGTTTTAAATATATATAGACCATATATATACTAATATTCATTCATAATATTTTTGGAAATCCTTTTTAGGGAGCGTCAAACACAACAAATTCACATTCAATATAGTAACTAATTTCAACGCTATTTAAATTACAGCTCGCAGGTAAAATGAAATAATTGAGTTTAATAAATTGGCCTAACTTTGATTAATGAAGCATGTCAACTAAGCGATATATATTGCTGAATAAGTAGGTTTCATAATTAGTTACTCTATTATTGGAGAAGAAATGGAGAGTGTCAACTGTCAAATAGAGTTTGCTATTAAAATCCTCTCATATCACCTCATTTATCACCTCATTTAAAAGTTTAAATAGCAGAGCGGATAATAATTCAATATTTAATTAAGTCACTCTTATAACACACCCTCACTTGCAAGACTTGAGATAATTATTTTATTCAAAATAATCTCAAAAAACTTAATTTTTTTAAAATAATCACATAACTTTTAAATTCTCATCAAATGTTATTTTTTTTACAATTTTTCTAATTTCATAACATGTGACCAAATTAGTGATTTTACAAAGTTATAAGACGAAATTAGTAAAAAGAAATTATTTTGAGACGAAATCAAAATAAAATTAAAAATTTTGAAGCGTGATTGAATGTTCTAACTATTTCAGAACTTTTTTAATAAGGTAAAAAGATATGAGATAAATTGTGTTTTAAATCTGTTGTTTAATGGGTTTATAAATGGGAATACTTGGTTAGGGTTTTCACACCATTAATTGAGAGAGGAGAGGTGAAACTTGAATATGGAACTCAAGCTCCAAATTTTATCACCTTTCTTCTTCATACTTCTCGCAACTAATGCTATTGCTTTCCAACCTCCGCCGCCAAAGCCACCACCACCACCTCCGCCTTCACCACCTCCTCCTCCCTCGCCTCCTCCGCCTTCTCCACCTCCACCTCCGCGATGTCCACTCCGTCCGCCAACATATTGCCCACCGCCGGAACTGATATGCATAGTAAAAAAAGCACTGTGTTCATGTGCACTGTCACCTCCATCTATAACTCCAGCCCCGGCGCGGGCACCATTGCAGCCCCCAACGCCGCCACTACCATCTGTGCCGGCATGGATATGCGATATTCTATCAATATATTGTCCATGATCTGCACCACCACTTTAGCCACAACTCCACCACCACTAATATATCCTCACTTACCAATTTCACAACTTTATACACTATAATATACATATATACTTTGATGTCAATTATCTCCATCCACCCTTGTTAATAAATAAATAACTAAATATCTAATAAAGGATGCCTTACAACACTCATGAACAAGCTAGCTAGCTTTTGACTACCTACAAATTCCAACTTTGGGTATTCATGAGATCAAAAACACTTGTTCTTGATGTTGTTTATTGGTAATATTATGTGTGTGTGTGTTATATGTACTTTTCACAAGTAATATAATAAATAAATAAAACTAAGATATATATAGTATATATTGCACTTGCTTTTATTAAATTTTTTATGGTTTGGATGCATGCAAAAAACAAAGATTAAAACCCAACATGTTCACCTAATTATGTTTATTCATATAATCTTGCTTGAAGTTTCTCAGACGTCACTAAATTAGCATAAGTGTAACCCATGTGTTGGAACAAAAAGTATGAAGGTTAATTCAATATTACATACCAATTAATTTAAATTTTAAAGATGGAAGAACAATTCATCCATGTATTTATATATATATATTTTTTAATAAAATTAAATAATAGATTAATGTTAATACGTAAAATTGTAAAGTACTTTCCTAAATTGGTTTAGCAAAAAATACATGTAGCAAGTGAGATTAAGATAATGCATTTTCATTTCAGGGTAATTCGGAATTTTTGGATATAAAATAATGAAGTATGTTATTAACTGATGTTGATAAGGAAAATTTTCACTTTTAGCCCATGAGAATATGGATGGTTTGCAAAAGTAGTTTCATACCTATTCACTAATCTTAAAAGTTGCACTTCTAAGTCCCATCCGTTAATTATTTGACGAAACCGTTAAGTTAAAGAAATGAGGTGAAAAAAAATGAAATTTTAAAGGAAATGAATATCATTGAATTATAAAATTGAGACCACAATCTTAAAATACCATTCAATAATTTTCTTATGTATGAAGTGAAAAATGAGGCAGCATTCTTAAACTGCTTATGGAAGATCTGAAGATAACATCAGCAGCAAATTTGAAGAAGAGAAGAAGACGAAGGGTTATTAGTCATTTAATTAAAGTCTCATTGATCATGAGCAACCCTACAACTATCTTGAAGACTTTGGAGGTAAATCGCAAGACGTGCCTCAGACACGGGTGGAATATACGAAACTAACAATCACAACTTGGAAAGGTTGAAAGAATGCACATTAAAATGTCACATATTGTCCCTCATCTTGCAAGGCCGAGGGGCATCAGGTGATACAATTCCACGACACACAACATATGAATTCCAATATCATTACGAAGCAATATAAGAAATTCTCTACAGCCATTATCGATCTCTTGAAAGCTTAACCATGAAAGAGCATCAAATTAAAGCTGAAAATAAGATGTGGAATAGAGTAGAGGAGTTCTTTAATTATCGAGATCTTCTGGCAAAGAACTCGGGAAGCATTTCTTGTTTAGCCATACCAAGAGGTTGAAACGAATCACTGCTCATTTCTGCAACGAACATCACCATGATCGAAAATAAATCGAAAAACATTGCCTTTGGGAGTTCTACTTCTCCTGCGAGAGTGCTTATAGAATCCCAATAATAACAGAATGTTGAGATATAAATTCCCATCCACATTGTGAAAGACTGCAACCATCCATCATTCAACCCTCAATTTAGGGATTGAGATATATATTATGACCACATAAGAAAGAATGGAAAAAATTCCAAGTAGTTTCAAGATCACCTGTGCTATAACCCTGAGGCAAACAATTACTCATTGTCGGAATCCCAAACTTTAATTAGTCTATAGGGGAAAGGGCTGTTGAGATACATTGTTGTTACTTTCGATACTTATATGGAGTATCATGGTCAACAAGTTTGACTGCCAGTTGGAGTTAATTGGATGGAATCATGGGGAGATTATAAATTGATATTTTCTATAGATACAACACATTTGTACCATATTTTTCATATAATAAAAATAAGGGTTTTACTTTCTCCCGAATTTTTTACTTTCTCTTTGATTATATCCACATGAACTCGTGGATCACTCTTTCAGCAAGGGCATTGCTAGAACTCCACGCAAGCATTTCATCTAGAGCCACCATTTTCGACATCTCAATAAAGTTGGTACTGTTGTGGAAGGGAGACCTTATCCAAATAGTAAATATGCAAAGATATTTTCGGACAACGGAAATTCCAATAATATCAATGCTCCAAATCTTCCATTCAAATATAACCGGCTCGAATTCTCTATGCCATTTTGTACATCATCTCTTGTGCCACACCGTTAGATGGACGACACGTAGGAGAGAGAAACTATACCCTAATTCTTAAACCCTAAGGGCAATGGTTGGTTTTTTTTTCCCATCTTACGTGTCAATTATTTAACGTGTGGCACAGAAGATGGTATACGGAAATGGCGCAGAAAATCTGATGTGAAATATAACAATAGATAATAAACCAAAAATATGCAGAAAATTAACATAATCAACACTAATAATTTTAACGTGGTAAACCCCTTCCACCTGAAGTAAAAAACCATGGGACATCTCGTCCAGGAAACAATTCACTAATGCACAA
Organism: Pogostemon cablin; assembly: GCA_023678885.1. Lineage (NCBI taxonomy): Eukaryota > Viridiplantae > Streptophyta > Magnoliopsida > Lamiales > Lamiaceae > Pogostemon > Pogostemon cablin. The sequence goes on from CM043000.1 coordinate 2,481,551, forward strand.
AAGTGCATAGTTCAATTCCACTACACTCTGTCACAAGGAGAGGAATACCGTCTCTATCACAAGTAGAAGAATATGTTAAAATATAAGAGAGAAATGGAGGAACTAGTTTCTTTTATTTCATTACTTTTCTGCTGCAGATTACAGAAGACTCCAAATGGTATTTATAGACATGAGAAACACCCTTCAAACTCCCCCTAATAATTTAGATACATTACATTTAATTTACTTGCATGAATCACTTAATTACTAGACTTGACCAACAAAATGAATGAACCTGCAGACTCCAAATACATTCACCACTAATTAATTTAGTTTATTATTTCAACACCCCCTCTTAAACTAAATTAATCACTCCAAGAGAATAACGAAGATTCTTGAACACCTCATGCTTCAATGGTTTTGTGAAGATGTCTGCAATTTGATCTTGAGACTTCACAAACTCCAACTTCACTTCTTTCTTGAAGATACAGTCTCGAATAAAATGATACTTTGTATAAATATGCTTGCTCCTCTCATGAAACACCGGGTTCTTCGCCAATGCAATTGCCGACTTGTTATCAACACAAATCTCTGTCGGACCTTCTTCAAAAAAATTGAGTTCTTTCAACAAACTCCTCAACCATATAGCGTGACAAACACACGACGTTGCAGCTACATACTCCGCTTCACATGTTGAAAGAGTCACAATAGGCTGCTTCTTTGAGTTCCACGTGAATGCTGAATTTCCCATAAAGAAAACAAACCCGGCAGTACTTTTCCGACTATCAACATCATCGGCCCAATCATTATCGCAATACCCAACAAGTTTAAAATCTTGAGAACTAGCACAGAAAATTCCATGATCAATCGTACCTTTAATATAGCGAAGAATCCTTTTCGCAACCTTCAAATGTGATGAAGTAGGAGCCTCCATGTAGCGACTCACTAGTCCAACACCAAATAGAATATCTGGCCTCGTACAAGTCAAATACCTCAAACTTCCCACAGGACTCTTAAAATATGTGAAATTAATTTTATCACCATCTTCATGAAGAGACAACTTAACTCCACACTCCTCTGGGGTACTCACCGGTTTGCAATTCTCCATCTCAAATTTCTTGAGAATTTCTTTCGCATATGCTTCTTGCGAAATGAAAATTCCATCTTCCCGCTGCTTCACTTCGATGCCAAGATAGTAGGACATCAAACCAATATCTGTCATCTCAAATTCTTTTGCCATAGCTCTTTTGAAATCATCAAACATCTTGGGATTGTTTTCAGTAAAAATCAAATCATCCATGTACAAGCATATAAGTAGCATATCACCATTTTTCTCTTTTTCACATAGAGAGCATGTTCCTGTGGATATTTTTCGAAACCATTTCGTCGAAAATATTGATCAATTCGACTGTTCCATGCTCGTGGGCCTTGCTTCAAGCCGTAAAGAGCATTCTTCAATTTTAACACCTTATCTTCTTTGCCCTTCACCACATAACCCGGAGGTTGATCAACATAAACTTCCTCCTCCAAAACTCCATTCAGGAAAGCGGATTTTACATCCAACTGATGGATTTCCCAACATTTTTGGGCAGCAATGGAAATGATCAACCGAATCGCTCAAGACGAGCAACCAGAGCAAATACTTCATCATAGTCAATTCCTGCCTTTTGCTTATACCCTTTCGCCACCAATCTCGCCTTGTATTTTTCAATCTCTCCTTTTGCATTTCTTTTAATTTTGTAAACCCATTTGGCACCAATTTTGCTCTTGCCTTCAGGTAGTGGTGCTAACTCCCACGTATCATTTTTCTTGATGGAATTTATCTCTTCATTCATGGCTTTCCTCCATTTTTCATCTTGCACAGCATCATCATATCCCACGGGTTCAACTTCTGCAAACAAACAATATTGAGTAAATGCACTCAAATTAGTTACCTCCTCCGTAGCTTCATATATGTCTCGCAAATCTCTTAATTTGCGAGGACCACTCGAGCTTGCAACATCATCATGCACATCTTGTGGTTGCGGTGTCGATGGTGGTGTCGACGGCTGCACTTGGGCTTCTTCCTCTTCATAAAAAATGGACTGTACTAATCATGTATGACTTGAGAATTCCAGTCCCACACACCTTCTTCATCGAACTCTACGTCTCGGCTTACCACAAGCTTCTGGCTGTTTGGATTGTATAGCTTATAGCCATTTGAATATCCATCATAGCCAATGAATAAATATTTCTCACTCTTATCATCAAGCTTCATTCGTTTCTCATCCGGGACATGCATGTAGGCAATACTTCCAAAAACTCGTAAATGTGAGATGGATAGTTTGTAGCCACTCCAAGCTTCTTGCGACGTCATTCCATGACCACTCTTCGTGTAGCACCTGTTCATCAAATAGACAGCACATGAAACTGCCTCTGCCCAATACTCCCTTGGCATATTTTTGCTTTTTATCATACTCCTCACCATGTTGAGTATTGTTCGGTTCTTTCATTCAGCAACTCCATTTTATTAAGGCGAATACGGAGTCGTCATGGGACGATGAATTCCATTTTGGATCAATAATTGGGATTGGAGTAAATGTTACGTATTCATGTGAATGAATTTACATTTCACAGTTAAAAAATTAAAATAATTTAATATATATAAGTATTTATAATTATTATTAATATTAAATTAATTAATAGTTTGGTATACCGGTATATACCGAAATACAGATTTTTTAGAAATGTCTTACTGATACTGTATCGAAAAATTTGGTACAGTATGATATCGTACCAAATTACTGTACCAAATTTTTCAGTATGCTGAAATTTTCATAAGTTCGTTATTTTACGGTACGATAAATACGGTATACCGATATTTTGATATTTTTGTCCACCCCTACTTTAGAATCTCTTGATCAGTATAGAAGGTTGGTGGGAAGGTTATTATACCTAAACATGACACGACCTGATATCACATATTCTGTGCAGCAACTTAGGCAATTTGTTAATTCTCCAAGGGGATGTTTGTTCCGGGTTTTAAAATCCCGAAATTAGAATTGAAATTCCACACCCAATTTTTAAAAACCACCCCTATATATACCTATATACATTATTTCTCCTCAATTAATACACTTTCTCTCTTTATCTCTCATCTCTCTTCTACTTTCTTATATAAATAAATTAATACATTCTTACACATTGATTTGACATAAATTTAAAACCTACCCTATCAAAAAACCAAAACAAACACAACATCACTATTCATGATTTTTAAACTCCCCAAAATCTCAAAACAAACATCACCCAACAAACTTGCACTGGAATACTGCACTACACATCTTGAGATACTTGAAGAATACTGCCAACCTTGGTCTTTTCTATTCCTCTCATTATACTCCTACCTTGGAAGCTTTTTGTGATGCTGACTGGGCAGCATAAGGATACAAGAAGATCAATTACAGGATATTCCATTTTTCTTGGCGGTGCTCTGATTTCGTACAAGAGCAAGAAACAACCCACTGTGTCTAGGTCATCTACTGAAGTAGAGTATAGAGCAATGGGTTCAACAGTTTGTGAAATCCATGGATTCACTTTCTTCTTTAGGATTTCAAATTGCAGATTCCACTTCCTATATCACTTCATTGTGATAATAAGACAGCTTTGCATATTACGGCTAATCCAATTTTTCACGAAAGAATGAAGCATCTTGAAATTGATTGTCATCTGGTTCGAGATAAGTTTAAAGAGGGTTTCATCTATCGTTGCTTCATTTCTTCTAAATTGCAGGTAGCAGACGGATTTACTAAGGTTTTGGGTCCTTCCCAATTCAGTCAGTTCGTGCGCAAGTTGGGAATGAGGGAATTTCCTCATTCTCCAACTTGAGGAGGGGGTATTGGAGATACATCGTACATGGACAACAAATTATACCAATAAGCTAAATAGAGAAAGAATAATTTGTGGGCTTGAATAAAGAAGAATTTATTTTGAATTAATTAGTTAGATTTATCATGAGTAGTTGCCATATTATAAGATGCGTACTGCAGAATGTTGAGAAGTAGAATAAAGAAAAACCATCTATTCTCTCTCATCTGAGATGTTGAAATTTATGATAATATTTTAGTATGTTCAACACCGTGACTCGTTGAGGAAACGAGCCTAAGAACGAGCTCGAGTAATTTTTGAGTTGAGCTTAGCTCTGGAGTATCTCATTTATTTTAACAACTTTAGGTAAAACTGGTACTTTCTCACTTGGATTTGGTGTAGGAGAAAAATCTTTAGTATTGTCTCTGTAATCAGAACCATTTAAATACGTTTGACATAGTTGCACCCTCTGAGTCGACGCACACCGCATTCTTCAGCCTAAATCCCTTACGATTATTTAAGGCTTAAGGACTTAGAGAGGAGTGGGAACAATTCGGGATTCATGTAAGCTCAATAGGTTTGAAGTAATAAGCCACTAACGCCTCACATATGTTTATTTCTCTTAATTGATAACGAAATTAAAATGGAAAAAAAAAATCTTATGGGGCTAGTATTGTATAAAAAATAACCTTTTTAAAATGTTCCCATTTTTGCGTGACCAAAAATGAATACACCCTATTTTCAATGAAGATGACCCTATTTGAAAATAAAGTGTATTGGAATTTTCCTTGAATTGATCGTGTCTCCACTTTTGAAAATATGTCAAATTTTATAGGTTAAAGAAAAAAAAAGTGAAATTTTATGTGAAGATAAGAGTAAATCAAGTCAGAAATCATAAAGATAAAAGAGCAAATAGATGATTGAGTAATTGGGCAAAATTAGGAAAATTTACATTGGAGACGGAATTAAGGGAGGTGGACCAAGTGAATTGGAGTGAAGAGAGGGAGGGATTGCGGGTTTAGAAGTAGCTCATCGATTCTCGAGTTCAATTAACTACTGCACGTGGTGTTCCATATGGTGTTCAAGATACATCAAATGTGTGGGTGTATGTCGAACACCACGTAGAAATAGCAATCTCCCACCTTGGGTCCTCGATTGAATGCCACAACAGAATATACTCAAACTGCCTTACTTCCGCTAACCCGGGTGTTTGCTTTAAGATTCTCATTTATTTTTACCTCAAAATTTTCTACATAAACCATTTTCATAAACCTATAAACCCTACTAGCTTCCAATATCATGAATTTATAAATACTGCTAGCTCTTCATCATCGTAATTTAATGGAATAAGCAACAATTATAAAAAAAAGAATAATCATAATATGTTTTATAAATACTAATTGCAAATATGTTGCTATAAATAATTTTTTAAAAATATGATGGGTCGCTACGTGCCTGGTACAAGAGAAAATGATACTCCCTCCATTCAAGATTGAGTTCATCTCGGTTTAAAAAAAGTTTTTTTTCTAAATTTTAAGAGTATTTTAGTATTTTTAGATAATAAATAAAATACAAAGTAACGTTAAGCGTGTGTTAGATAGTAGTAACAAATTTAAAACTAAGGTAATTTTTTAGATTATTAGATAAATGTATATATTATTTACATTTTTGGGATGTGAAGATTATTTTAGAATTAATGTACTATTTCTAGTAACAAATTTAAAACTAAAATATTTTTTTTGATTATTAGATAAAGGTATATATTATTTACATTTTTGGGGTGTGAAGTTAGAATGAACTAATTAGAAAAATGTGAACACTTTTGTAAGACAGAGGATAGATATTTTAGGAAAAAATGAACACTTTTGTGAGGGAGTAGATATTTTAGAAATGGGCAAAGGGTCATATGCCTCATACTTTTGTCTTTGAACTAAGACAAATAAATAGATATTTTTTCAAATTTAGCTATTTCCGCAATATTTGAAGAATTTTCCAATTTTCTCAAATTTTGCTGTTTTCGCAAATTTGATAGAGTTTTCTATTTTCATTATTTTTGTAAATTTTACCCATGCCATAAGATCTGATAGTCGATATCCTACATTTTTTTGTTTTTATCCCAGTGGTACACCGTAACACATCGGTGCTCCTCCAATGAAAAAAACTAAAACACACACTCTTCATAAATGGAGAGATTCTCTTTTAGAATATGTAGGAGGACTCTGCCAAATTTGTCAATTTCATTCCGAACATTCTATAATAATAAATTTCATTCCCAACATTCTACGGACACACTATAATAGTGGGGAAGCGGAACCAATCGTATATAAAAGCCTTCCAGAATTTGCTGCATCTAGATATTCCACAAATAACCGTAATATAATTTTATTTCCTGATTTTAGGACTCTTTCCTTGTAAAGATAGGAATATGACTCTTTCCTTGTACAGATATGAATCTGCTGTGTATATAAGTGTATAAATTCTTGTGAAAATGCAATACAATCAATTATCTCTCTAATCTATTATTCTATAAATATGGTATAAGTCCGAGACTGTAACGAGATACGATTATCCCAGTAGTCAAGCCAGTCACCATTCCTATGGTTCTATCACTTGACCAACTTGATGACCTCCTCACAAAATAACTGCCCTTGTCAACATTTTGAGTTTCTTCGATCCAAAATTTCCATTGCTGATGGGACGTCTATTTTCTGAGCCTATTAGAGATATTCCACAAATAACGTAATTATTGATTTTATGATTTTAGGACTATTTCCTTTACATATAGAAATCTGTTGTGTATATAAATGTATACATTCTTGATGAAAATACAATACAATCAATTATCTTCCTAATATATTGTTCTACATATATATCTCAAAATATCCCACCACAAATTTTCGATAATTTTTTTTGCATAGGGCAACCTATAATATTTTTTTTTTAATATCGTGCAGTTTTATTAGCAATAATAATAAATTAGAAGCAAAACTATGCAATGAGAAATAAAGTAATAAACTTGAGGGATTAGGTGTTTAAATAGGATGATTACCTATGAAAAATACAAATTTAAATTAGCTGGTTAAAATAGATCATAAAATTAATTAGTGAACTAAGACATAAATAAATAGATATTTTTCAATATCTTTTATTTTTGCAATTTGATATCAAAATTTTTATTTATGGTACTTATTTCATATATATTATTTTTTATTAAAACCTATTCCATAAAACATCCCACTAAAGTTTTCCCTCACTTTTTTTTTTATTTTTTATTTTTATAATGAATGAGATTGATTATTTTCTTATAAAAAAGTCAATGAAGTTTTGTTGATTAAAATAGAATGGATTATTTAACTTCAACTCTTATCGTACCCAATAAATTCATATTCTTAGAAATAGTACAATCACACTTTAAGTTTACATAGTATATTTCTGACTTTTAATTATTCTTACATTTCTTTTTCTCAAACAGTTAAAAGTCATTAATTAATTAAAAAGAAAAAATTAAACTAAAATGAATTTGTGAAATAATGAAAATTTGTGTAATTAATTTAATTTTTTTTTACAACTGTGCATTTGACAACTCATATAAAAATTAGTAATTCCCTGATCGTTGCATGATATATTTTTCTCGATTTTTTCAAAATTGGATCGAATCAATCGGTGTACCCGAATCGAAAATCAAAATTGATTCTCATATGTAAAGGTAGATTATTTTTATTTTTCGATTGAATAGTCTGAATGATCTAATCGATTGCACCTTATCCAAGGTGACTCCACAATTTTAAATTTTTTATTTATAGTTCAAATAAAACATCACTAATTATATATATATATATATATATATATATATATATATATATATATAATTTTAAGTATATAAAAAGTAAAATAAAAAATTACTCATAAAATAATTTACTCTATATTATCACATTTAATAGATTAAGTATTACTTTCTTTAAAAATTTTGTCACTTTTTATTTATATTAAAATTTATTTATGAAATAGTTTACTATAGTACCATTATAGAAAAATATATTATCACATTTCTTAAAAAATGTTATCATTTTTTATTTATACTAAAAATTATTCATAAAATAGTGTACTGCACATTATCACTTTACATAAATTGATTGAGTATTATCTTTCATTAAAAATATTATAATTTCTCATTCTTCCACAAAGAACCCTCGCGTGAGTACACAAGTATTTTCCATTCTCATAATCTATCTATCTATATATATTTGGAAATCTATTATAGGGAGCTTCAAAGTTCAAACTCAACAACACATATTTAATCAGAAATTAACGAAATTCACATTCAAAACTAAAATAATTTCAACACTAATATCAAAATTTCATATTTTCGCAGGTAGAATTAATTTGCCTAACTTTGATTTATGAAGTATGCCAAACAAGCTAACTAGGTTTCATAAGTTACTATTAATTATTAATATTGGAAAAAGAAAGAGTGAGTGCAAAAGGTGTATATAAATGGGAATACTTGGTTAGGGTTTTTACACCACAATTAATTCTTCAAAATGGAATTCAAGCTCGGAATTCTATCACCTTTCTTCTTCATATTTCTCGCCACCACCGCCATTGCTTTCGAACCCCCGCCGCCAAAGCCGCCTCCACGTGGAGTTCCAAGTGGACCTCGACCCCCGACTCCACCTCCTCCATCTCCCCCGCCTCCGCCTCCATCTCCACCTCCACCTCCTCCATCTCCCCCACCTCCGCCATTCATATGCATCTTTAGACCATACCTTTGTAAATCTCCTTCTATTCCTCGGCCTTCTCCTCCACCACCTCCACCTCCGCCGTCTCCTCCACCACCTCCATCTCCTCCTCCACCATGTGCTTGCCCCCCGCCACCACCTCGACTGATATGCCTAGTCAAAATTGCACTCTGTCCAAGTGCACGGCCACCGCCATTTACACCGTTGATCCCGCCACGGCCCCTAACGCCGCCAGTACGGCCTGCTCCGGCATGGATATGCTATATTCTATCAATATATTGTCCATGATCTCCACCACCATTTTACCCACCACTCCACCACCCTAATATTAATCATATATATACACAACTTTATACAATATACATACATTCACTCACCTATACATCTCTCTTATATCACACACAGGACATACATATACATATATATATTGATATTGGTGTCAATTATCTTCACCACCCTTGTTAATAAATAACTACATGTCTAATACAGGATGTCTTACAACATTCATGAACAAGCTAGCTTTTGACCTACTCATGGGTATTCAGTGGGATCAAACACTGGCTCTTGAGGATGCTATATATTATATGTGTGTATTTATTGTACTTTTTACATGTGATTAATAAATAAAACTGATATTATATGTTATCCTTGCTTTAATTAATTTATGGTTTCCAATTTCCTGACATTATGCATGCAAAAAAAAAAAACAAATATTATTAGAATTCAATTATGCTCACCTAATAATGCTAATTCAGTGCCATATTATTATTAGACACGAAGTTTATGAAAATTTTGTTTTTTTAAAATTAATTTTATTGTCGTTTTTAGGGAGTAATGTCATTCATAATAAATAAACCATGTTAAGTGTTATGTGAGAATAACAATTTTGAAATAAAAATATATATATTTATGAGGTTATGAGATTAATGTGATATTTTATTTTTTAAATGGTAAAATTTATTGTAGGATGGACATAATCGAAAAGTGAGAATTTCATTATATGACATATGAGTTATCTTGTACTATTAGTTTCTCAACATCACTACATTAGTAAGGTAACTTATGCAACACCAGATTTCTATTTACATTTTAGTGTTACATTTGTTATAATACGAACTAAATGAATGACACTCTGTGTGGAGGAAAATCTGAACATATTCTTAAGGTTGGAGTTTAAAATCAAATTCAGCCCATATAAAATTATTTTACTCAAAATAGTTTCAAGAAACTTATTTTTTCAAAATAGTTTCATAACTATTAAATAATTGACACTAAAATGGTCATTTTTACTTAAAAATATTCAATTTTTCTAATTTTATGGGATGAGTAAATCAGTGCTTACAAAGTTATGGAACGAAATTGATAAAAACTATTATTTTGGGACGAAATCGGAGCAAAATTAAAATGTGTGAGACAAAAATGAATGTCCAAATTATTTTGGGACCTAGTCGAATAATATAAAAAGATATGAGACGATTTATATTTTAAACTTCTTAGGGTTGATACTTTCCAACTTGTAGGGTATATTTTTTATCACTCTTCTACGTGTGATCATTCATGTAACGATTTACAATATGAAGTGTAATATCAAAATATAATAGAAGATTCAGAAGACAAAAGTATATATATATATATATATATATATATATATATATATATATATATATATATATATATATATATATATATATATAAAATGTTTGTGCGCACGTATAAATGTTATTTAGTTTAAGAAAAACTAGCAAGCAGGATTGAGAGAATGGACATATATTAAGAAAATGCATTTTTTAAGGTTAATTAACTATTTTTTAGTAGTAAATAAAAAATTTAAAGTATGTTATATTCAGTGAGAATTATATTTGAAAATGGATAGGTTCAGATTTAGACTGTAGGAATTGCTCAATGCCAAAAATGTCTTAAAATTGGAAGATTTAGTTCCATAGGAATTTTCCATCAAGACCAAAATGACAACTTACAGATTTGATTCAATAATTTGCAAAAATAATTCCAAAAATAAAAATTCATATTTTATTAAACTTCCACCAGATTTAAGTTGTTATCCGAGCTTTTAAAATGGTATCAGAGCACTAGGTTTATTTATGAATGGAAAATTTATTATATATTCGTAACACTTAACGAGATGAGAGTTTCAAAGAAATATGGATGCGAATGAAAGTTCGACATCCGAGAGTGATCGGACTATTAGCCTTTTTCAAGACTGGAGTAACAGCGTCTTTTGACTTGTTGGATATGGCAGTACAAATAGCCATATACAACTATATTACAATATTTTGTATAGACAACAAGTGAAAAAGAAAGTCGAGGCCAACAACCGATTCTGGAATGGACTCGAACGAGGATGGAAACGGGCAGAGGCTCGTGCCAATTACACAAAAGAAGAACGCCTGGAGGAGAGTTGCTAGGATGAAATAAGATACTCCAATGAGGTGTCAAGAAACATTGTGGAACTCTACAGTTTCATTGAGATCCATAGACGTGTTCCCAGACATGAACAATGGAGAAGACAACCAAATCAAGGTCCAAGAGAGATTTGCAAGCCCTATCACTTTTCAAGGTGGTCAAAATGATAGAGTGGAAAGAGATCGAGGCAGATAACTCTAAGATGGACCAAGATATTAGAAAATTACAAAAGACGGTGAAATTCTTTAGAAAATATTGCCAGGACATGTCCAAGACGATATTTGAGATCAGCCTCAAGATGGATAAGGTGGAGACGTTGCAGAACAAACAACTTGACCTCATCAAAAAGTTGATAAATCGAGTAGAGTTCCTGCAGATACGACGGTGACAGGGAGAAAGCCAGGAGGAAGGTTGCCATCAACCTACGGCGTGGAACCCCTCTTACACCAAAAAAAGAAGACGACTGTAACACCCCGTATTTTTTCATTACATTATATTAAATCCTTTTCATTTTGGAATTAAAAATTATTACTCCCTCCATCCCATAAAAGTTGACACACTTTCCTTTTTGGTTTGTTCCACTAAAGTTGACACATTTTCTTTTTAATACATGGACCCACACAGAAAATAATTAATCTATTCTCATGGGCCCCACATATCATCTCTAATACAACTACCCACTACACATTAAATATTATTTCTCTCAATTCACTTTGCTCCACTTTACATTAAATTATTATACTCCTTAATCTCCGTACCCAAAAAAAATATATCAACTTCTATGGGACGGAGGGAATAATTTTTAAATCATTTTACAAAAATTAAAGGATATTCTCAACTTATCATTTTCTCATATATATATATATATATATATATATATATATATATATATATATAATTCTCTCATCTGATTTACAAACGTGACATTCTCAACTGAATTCAAATGCTTTATTTCAAATGACGTGATCTTAAAAAAAAAAAGAAATTATGTGATATCTTTAAAATTGTGCGATCTCTACGCGATCTAAATACACGTTTATTTTCTATATGAAGGAAACACAACCCTAAAACTTTAAATAGATTTCAAAGTAATTTTTATTCGAGAATAGAGTAAGGGAGATTGCAGAATGAAAAAGAGTAAAGTAAGAAAGATTGCACGTGAGAAAGGATGAGAAGGAGATATGGAGATATTGGAGAGGTGAATGAGATTAAAGGTTAAGGTTTGACACATTTGAGATTTGAGGTGGGGTAAAATCCTTTCAACTTTTACGTTGTTACTTTTAAGTGTATAGGAGATTGAAATTGAACTTTTTCTATATTTATTATGATAAATTGATGCGCGATACTGAATTTGATACATGATAGGATTGAAATTGTCATTGAAATTTATACTTGATACATACGTGACATTGAAATTGATACGTGATGCATATGTGACATTGAGATTGAAATTGATTTCTTATTATTCATGAAATTTATATGATTCATGCATTATATCGGTTCAGTGAGCGGGTCAACAACATAGTTAAAGGAAAGGAAAGGAAAATGTTTATGTATTGCATTGAACCGATGAGTTGACCACGACACAGTTAAATGCATTACATCGATTCAATGAGTTGGACGACGACATAGTTAAATGAAAGTAAAGGAAAATATTTATGTGTAGCATTGAATCGATGAGTTGACCAACTGCATAATTATAAATTTAACTTTGACTGAAAAATTATATGAGAATGTGATTGAAACTTTATAATATGACATTATGATATAATGATTCATATGTGGCAAAGATTGACTGATATCTATATGTATATGTTCAGCACGAAAATTCACGCTTTTCATAGGTCGTTTTCATATTATTATTGCATAATTTTAGCATTTTTTGTGAAGTTTATTGCTTATTTTTATAATTTTTATAACTTCACGTGTATAGTTGAAATTTTGCATATTTAATGAATATTTTTGGAGTGAAATTAATCAAAGAACACAAGAGGAGTTAATAGTAAAGTGCGTGTGCTGGGTACTTATTAATCAAGAATTTTGGTATTGTAGCATCATGGAATAAGTATATGAATTGATAAGTGGGCCAAACATAGATGAGTTGGAAACAAGCAACATGGCACGTTGGGTTGTGTATCAATTCATGGATGGAAATTGGAATGAAATCATGGAGGCGGCCACCACATTGTTATTGATTATTGTTGATCAATTAATTAAGTGGGATCATCATTAATATGATCTCTTTCTTTCTTAATTTTTTTATATAATATTATTCCCAAAAATCCGAGATGTTATAGTTGATATCAGAGCCGGCATGCGGTTCTGTAGACTAAAAAAAATAAAATTGAGATTTTGAGAAAAAAAATCAGTATTTAAAAAAATTATTACTTACATTTTCGTGATATTTATGAAAGAAATATATTTTCACCACCGTCAACCGCGTTTACTTCAAGAAAGAGAAAGGTATAATATTTTACATGATATTGAGATTTTACCTGACATGGCATATTTGAGATTTTACCTGACATGGCATATTTGACTTATATGATATTACTTTTAATAATTAATATTATTTGGAGGACAATTGAATATCCTGAAAAATTAGAGATTATTTAATATTTCGAGGACGAAATATATTTTTAGGAGGGTAGAATGTAACGCCCTGCATTTTTTCATCACTTTATATTAAATCCTTTTCATTTTGGAATTAAAAATTATTAATTTTTAAATAATTTTATAAAAAATTAAAGGATATTCTCAACTTATCATATATATAGGTGGAATTTTAAAATATCAACCTTCGTTATCTACACCCAGCATTATCCTCTCAACTGATTTACAAATGTGACATTCTCAACTGAATTCAAATACTTTATTTCGAATGACGTGATTTTTTTAAAAAAGAAAAAGAAATTATGTGATGTCTTTAAAATTATGCGATCTCTACGCGATCTAAATACGCGTTTATTTTCTATATGAAGGAAACAGAACCCTAAAACTTTAAAAAGATTTCAAAATAATTTTTATTCGAGAATAGAGTAAGGGAGATTGCAGGATAAAAAAGAATAGAGTAAGAAAGATTGCACCTGAGAAAGGATGAGAAGGAGATATGGAGATATTGGAGAGGTGAATGAGATTAAAGGTTAAGGTTTGACAGATTTGAGATTTGAGGTGGGGTAAAGTCCTTTCAACTTTTACGTTGTTACTTTTAAGTGTATATAAGATTAAAATTGAAATTTTCTTATATTTATCATGATATTGAAATGATTGGTTATATATGAATTTACATTGATGCGCGATACTGAATTTGATACGTGATAGGATTGAAATTAACATTGAAATTTATACGTGATACATACGTGACATTGAAATTGATACGTGATACATATGTGACATTGAGATTGAAATTGATTTCTTATTATTCATGAAATTTATATGATTCATGCATGACATCGGTTCAGTAAGTGGGTCAACAACACAGTTAAAGGAAAGAAAATGAAAATATTTATGTGTTGCATTGAACTGATGAGTTGACCCACGACACAGTTAAATGCATTACATCGATTTAATGAGTTGGTTGACGGCACAGTTAAATGAAAGGAAAGGAAAATGTTTATATGTTGCATTGAATCGATGAGTTGACCAACTGCATAGTTATAAATTTGACTTTGACTGAAAAATTATATGAGAATGTGATTGAAACTTTATGATATGACATTACGATATGATGATTCATACGTGGCAAAGGTTGACTGATATTTTTATGTATACTTGACTGATACAATGTAACCCATTGAGTATTTCTATACTCACCCCAAAAAATACAAAATTTCAGACTTAGGAGTACGCGTGGTGGACGGTGGAAACGGGTGATCGGTGTCATTTTCTCCTAGATCTTAGTGTCTTTTTATTATGTATTTTCTTGTGTTTTTATTCATCTTGTATATCTTTTGGTAGTGTTACATGAAGATATGAGGATTTGTGCTTTGAAATGATAAATGTGTGGTTTTCATGATTAAGTGCCTTAAATTGAGTAATATTTGTAAATATTTAGAGAATTGGTACTTTTGTGTAATTTGTGTGATTTTCAGGTAGAAATGGAAGGAAGATGTGGGACAAAACAGAGCTCAATTAGGAGTTGAAACGAGGGAGAACGAGTCAAAGCAAAATGCTAAAAAACGCACGTTCAAATTGTGTAATTTTTCTGTACTCTTATGGAGCTCAAAACTAGAAGTGTGATACATGATTGGAAAGTCACATAAGAGAGTATTGCTTTGGCATAAGAAACACCTCAATTGGAGCCCAAACGAGAAAGTTATGATTAAAATGGTGACGTCGCGCAAGCTGTTCCTTCTCAGCACGATTGTGCTACTTTGCATGACTTGTTACACCTTTAAATCTTGAAAGTTTTGTCAGTTCTTTATATTTATATAAAGCTAAGGAAGAGAGAATCGCGTGAGCTCAAGAATCACCCAAATCGGATTTTGGATGTGAAAGTTAGGTGCGAAACGGTGAGACTACGCTGCACCAATCCGAACTCGACCCGAGCTCGGCCCGAAGTAAATTTTATGATTAGAACTTGTTCTAGAAGCTTTCAGGAGGTATAAATGTCTATTTTGAGTGTAAAATAGAGTAGGAATCAGTTGGGATCAGCTCCACACACATTTTACACCATATTTTCACACTCTAACTCTATTCCATCCATCTCCATACCCTTCATCCATCCAATCCACTTCATCTCCTCAAATCCATCCACCAATCTAAGAAGGAGAATTCATCAAGGTGAAGAAAGAGAATTCCTACTTTGAAAGGAAAGCCAACTTACTTTTAATTTGTGAATTTCTTCATTATTTAGCTCTATTAGAGCATGCCATGGATTTTATAAGATTTGTAATGATTTTTTGTGGCTTGTCCTCATGTGAGGCTATCAATATGATTATTAGGGATTATGTAGATTTTGCACACCTCATGTTTGATGAAATAATTGTTATGAATATTTTCTATCATGAATGTTTATTCTCATTTTATGTATGATTTGTGTGATTAAATTCTCTATTCATAGTGTTAGGATGATCATTCCAATATTATGTTTAGTGGTTTAATTGAACCATTGATTGCATGAGATGACTTAGTTAGTGTAAGGGGAGGTAAGTCGTACCCTTCTTGTGCTTAGAACCTCATGATAGGACATTAGTGATGAACTAGTGAGGGGAACCCAACTTATGATCATAGTACCTTCATAGTACCCTTCTTGTGCTTAGAACCTAATTGCCTTGGCCATAGGAATTAGGGGTATATAAGTGATTGCCTTTAATATCATAACTTGAAGCCCTTCAATGCATGCGCGTGTGTGAGTCTACATGAGCCTTTTCCATGATGTTGTTTGCCTTACATACTTCTTAAATTGTTCACCTTCATCCATCATTCATCCCATTTGTATATATTCTATCTTTAATTGTTTTCCTAGTTGTTAATTGTAGTGTTAAACACCCATTCCTTTTATTGATTAGTCCTACTAGAGTAAATCATTTCTCAAATACAGCTATCCACTTTCGCCCTTGGGTTCGATATTTCTAAATTTTGCACTTGGTCTCTACGGTCTACTATGCGATAGAGTACGCTTGCTCTAATCAATTAATACCAAAATTGAAACCAAGTTCAACGGGTGGAAAGGTTTTATATTTTATTTTAAGTTAAAGTTTAGATACACTGAAATTATATTTAAATCTTACGTTAATTATTTTAGTATTTTATTAAGTTATCTATGAAATTATTAAATCTCAAAATTTTAATATAGGTCTTCCGCTGCTTATGAATATGATCTCTTTCTTTCTTAATTTTTTTATATAATTGGGATGTTACAACGACGGAGGTTACAAGACCAAAGACCGAAAGTGAAAAGATGATCGCTATCCTTCGAGGAGAATTCACATCTCCAGATGGAAAGAGAGAATCTTGAGAATCTACTGGATCTATATGAGTCCTTCCAAGGACTAACAATTATAGATCTAAAGATGAATACGGGAGACACTTCGAGCTCTCAGCAGCAGTTGCAGGCCCCTCAGATTCAACATGATCTGAGAAAAAATGAAGGAACTTCTGGATCACATGAAGTCCATGAAATAAGATAAGAAGAGACGTTCTAAAATCAATGAAATTTCAAGATGAAGGCGATGGGATTATCCACATGAGCAAGCCGAGTTCGAGGAGCTAATCTACACAACACTCCATATGGTCGGTCTCACCTTGAACTGATAAATCCATACGGGTTGATCTTAAACCTCGACACTCTAGACTTCAAGAACAGAGAGACCTTGATTGATGAGTGGACAAATACAATGAAAATTGCAGGAGGTACACTGGAGCTAAATAAAGAAAAGTTCATAAGATTCCTAACTATGAGCCTGGAAGGATCAATGAAGTGAACATGAGAGGTACTCTCAGACGAAGTCAAGAAGGAGGCCATGGAAAGAGAAGACCTTGACAATATTAAAGATCGCATGACCAAGATTTTCAAGATCCACTTCATCAAGATATGTTACTTCGAAGGAATAGAAGAAGAAAAGAAGAAGAAGTATAGGAAGGCCCTACACAGCCTGGAACTACTTGACATCTGTCATGTAGATGAGTACATCAAACTCTTCACAGAGTATATGTGGAAATCAAAAATCAAGGAGGAGGAAGTATTCCACCTGTTCTTTGCTAAGATTCCAAGCTCATGGAGAGAAATGCTGATCAAAGAATATGAACCATGTGAGCTAGACTCAATAGCAAGAACAATGTCCTTCCTTTAAGCCAAGATTGTAGAGTGGTGTTATCAAGTATCACTATACAAAAAACTATAAGAGATTAAGGGGAATCAACAAAACAGTACCTTTATGCTGCGAAAGCAATGATCTTCCAACCATCATTGGAAGAAACCCAAGGAAGCAGAAATGGATGAAGAAAAGTAATCCTTACACACAAAGAAGCGGAGGATGGATGTCTAGAAGACCAAGATCCTTTTGGTCCAAACAAAAGACCCGAAGTCATAAATCAGGGCAAAGGTTTGGACCATCGAGATGGAGTTCAAGAAGTCAGACCTCATCTTCGGGATCAAACCAGATGAGTACAGAAATAACTCCTACAAGAAAAAAGTTCTGAAAAGTATCCACACGAGCCAATGAAAGATTCAAGGATTGTAATTGCTATACGTGTGGAGCCAGAGGACATATCTCACCAGATTGCCCAGAAAACCAGAAGTAGGGAGTGCGATAGTTCGAAACAACTCTAGAAATGGAGAAAGATGTCTACTTTCACGATCTGGTGTAGGTATATATCAATTTGAAGTTATATCCTCAGATAAGAGCATTTATGAAGAGGAATTCCTCAGTCAAGACGAATCTTCCGAAGATGAGTAAGAGTAAAGAAGAAAACTTTAGGCAGGAGATGTAAGAAGATATGTCTGGATTCTTTTCCCAGACATCCACTTCTCATAAAGCCCTTATGAGAATTATGAAGGAGAATCCAAGACTTAATCTATACGATGGACTCACTGTAAGAAGATTGAAGCGGTTTCTCATCTTCAAAAGGAGAAAACATCACATCATATACAAGGTGACCAAAGGAGAGATTGACATCCCTATAGAGCTCACGGGAAATATGATGGAGATGCAACTAGTTCCGATCGATGAGATCAAGAAGGAACTCAGTAAACTCCAGAGAGAAGTCTCTAAGACTATGTCTTGGATCCGTATTGGAGCTATTCGGATCCTCATCAAAGAAACTTTCAAAGAAGGTATCGATATACCAATCGATGTTGCAATCTTTGATAAAAGTATCAAGAATACGAGAGAAGCATGCCAGGGAGAAATCTCAGGGAACCTGTACGCAGGCAAGGTGGCATCCTTCATCTATCCAAGGATTGACTATAATCTGGCAGATAAAGATTTCAGTAGAGTATTCACCATTTACCAAGATTTCAAGAATAAAGATTTGATGAAAGAAGGGAACCGACCGTACTATATTACCTATAGTATCTCATATGCTCTATCAAATACTCATCATTCAGATTTATTCCAAATGAAAGAGTATATTGAGATACCAGAGGTATTCGAAAGAATTTCATGCGCAACTAAGCCAGAGATAATGGAGCTACCGCCGATCCACGACATGAATTTGTGGATTAAGGATAAAACGGTATGTAATAGGCAAGATAGCCTCAGATTTGAGCAGAGAAGGATTTATTTCCAAGAAGACAGAATGATTAGTGAAAAATGGGGAAAAAACCCGATCGTGGAGGTAATCCAGGAACCCGAGAAGTTCACAACCAAATATGAACTAAAATACCCAGAAGGATGGAGAGGATTCAAAGTAATATTCAATATTACTATAAAAGACAGCTCAACAACCAACAATTGGGAGGTATCAAAGACAGCTCAAACTCGGAGAACTTGAGCTGTGATCGAATGAGTAGTAGGAAGATTCCCAGAGCAACAAGTGCTGGGATTGGAGTTTCTCGAGGAACACAAACCTTGGGAACGATTACAAGATGGGATGGAATTCAAGGTCAAAGAAAAAAGATATAAAGTTCAATAGACAGCTCAACAACCAACAATTGGGAGGTATCAAAGACAGCTCAAACTCAGAGAACTTGAGTTGTGATCGAATGAGTAGTAGGAAGATTCCCAGAGCAACTAGTGCTGGGATTGGAGTTTCTCGAGGAACACAAACCTTGGAAACGATTACAAGATGGGATGGAATTCAAGGTCAAAGAGAAAAGATATAAAGTTCAATAGCAGAAGTTCGGAGTTATAAGCTCGGATCTACCATGTCCACAAGTCCATTCTCGATATATATTACCGAAGGGATGATATATAAGGAGCACCATGCGGATTATTTTACGTCATATATTGATTCAGGAGTCAGTATCTGCACAGTAAAAGAAGGAGTCTTTCCTAAAGGCTCAGACGAAGATTTGCCAACTGTACTAAGAATGGATTTCTCACTGAGGGTACTAATCCTTAAAAGAGGAATCAAGCAAGCGAAAATCATGATCGGAGGAGCGGATCATACCTCATGGTGCAAGGTGAAGACTCCATCGATATATTTTCATGTCATCGAAGTGGATATTCTGTTAGGAAACTATTTCCTACAGACATTCAAGCATTTTACCCAAGAAAATGCAACAAGAAGGCTTATTTTCACAATCCTTTGTGAACATAAGATCATCGCACCAAGACTGCGTAATGCACTTCAAAGAAAAATGTCAATTCAATTTTGCAGCAAGCATAGTGATAATCAAGGAAAACTTAGCCACCTAAAGATGAACGATCGAAGAAGATATGGGAAAGCAATCCTTCAGATAAGAACCGAGATTAGAGGAGAATGGAAGATGGAGAAACTAAGGAAAATACAATCCACCTTCTCAAAGCAAGCTTGGGAGAAAACCTAGAGAGAGACGTCACAATCGAAGAACAAACATCTTTGGAAGATGTCAAGAAGATGATATAGAGAAACTTCAATGAGGATCCTCTAGTCTGGTGGGGCAAAAATGAGCTTAAAGCCTCGCTCAAAGTAAAGGAAGGAAATGAGCATAAGTTTGTAAGATACAAGCCTATCCTGATGAACTAAGAGGATCGAAAGGATATGCAGCAAATACTTAAGGAACATTTGGACCTAAGTTGATATCACCGGGAGTATCTCCATATAGCAGTCCAAGATTTCTTGTTCGAAATCATGGAGAAGTCAAGCGAGGAAAGCTGAGGCTTGTGGTCAACTACAAAGGGATCAACAATATCTTGGAGTTCGATGGGTACTACATACCAAGTAGGGAACACTTGGTCAGATGTATCAAGTATGCCAAGGTATTCTCAAAGTTCGATTATAAATTTGGGTTTTACCAGATTATGATGAAAGAAGGAAGCAAGAAGTTTACAACTTTCTCCACCCACAAGGACATTATATCTGGAATGTCATGCCTATGGGCTTAGCAAATGCATCCCAGATTTACCAAAGAAAGATGGATAATCTTTTCAAAGATTATTTCTCATTCATGTTTGTTTATATGGATGACATCATCATAGCCTCAAAGAAAATAAAGGAGCATTTGGCACATCTGAAAGTATTTTCAAAAGTATGTCACAAAGAAGGATTAGTGATTTTCGAAAAGAAGGCAGTAATAGCAACAAGAGAAATCTAGTTTCTTGGAGTCAAGATCGATGAATCTGGGATTATTTTACAACCACACATTGTAGAAAAAGTTCAAGAATTTCCTGAAGATCTCAAGGACAAGAAACAACTCTAAAGGTTCCTAGGAGTTGTCAACTTTGCTGGAATGTTCATCAACATTCTAGCACAATACAAAAAGGTGTTCAGTCCTCTGTTAAAGAAGGATGCTGAGTTCAAATGAGAGGAATCACACCGCAAAATGGTTAAACAATTAAAGGAGATTTGCAAGAAGCTCCCAAAGTTAGTCATTCCAAATGACGAGGATGATTTGGTTCTCTATACGGATGCCAGTGACCATTGGTGGGCAGCGATTATTACGAAGTCCACATCGAAGGGAGAAGTGCCATGCAAATATTGCAGTGTGCGGAGAATGAGGAAAAGAGATGGCACATTAATGAGAAGGAGTTCTTCGCAGTACGAAAAGTGCTAAAACATAGCTATTATTTCTTCTTGTGAAGAAATTCGTTCTTAATATCGATAACACAAGTGTCAAGGCTTTCTAAAAAATAAAATTGAATAAAAACCAGAAAAGGCTAGATTTTTAAGATGTCAAATTGAATATCAATATTATGATTTTAATATTGTCTTTATTAAATCTGTTGAAAATATTTTGGCAGATTTCCTGACGAGATATGGAAGGAGGTGAAATAGACTCCATCCTAATGAGATCCAAGCACCTGATGGAGCTCCTGGCGGTGCTTAAAAGGGATTTCGAAACTCTGGCAATGAATGTTAATGTTGCGAAAAATTACAACGAGAAAATGAGACCAAAGTGTCCAATCTAATATGAGATTATATCTGTAGCCATGCGGGTCTATTAAAGACAATAAAAGTGCCTTTACTCTAGGCAGTCATGAACAATCGGTAAAAAAATTGCATTCGGGAATAGGGCCCTAAACTCGGAGTAGGGGATTCAAGTACCCCTAACACGAGTTCTGGATTGGAACTTCCAAAGGAAGAACTGGTCCAAGAAAAAATCGAGGCTCTGGAGTCACATCTAGAGTCGTCGAGTCAACCCAGCACCTCTGAGGTTAAAGAGGAAGAGATCAGTCTTAGGCCTATGACGGGCACTGCTAAGGCTAGTATTAACTTAGTTGATTTTTCTCATTAGCAGGAATACCAAGCCAGTTGGGAGAAATTGAACACACGATAGAGAATCCATCTGGAGAAGTGCCGGATAGATGTATTTGAAGAGTATCCCGAATCTGGATGAGGCCTGGGTCGAATCCAAAAGACATCAAAGCAATGGTTCAACTTTGGGGCATTAGCCTCAATATACACCATGGCACCCAACTTCCTAGAAATCTCAAAACTAGCAAAGTGGATAAGAGAAGCAGTGACCAAGGCATGGTCAAATAATAATACTTTTATTAGAGGAGAACCATTGAAGCTATATTTCATCAGTGCCGCTCCAGAACCAATTGGGAAAGGCTGTCATGAAGCCTTTCATTCATCAAGCTACGAAGGCCAAATATCAACGCTGCAAATAGCATTAAAGAGCCTTCCGGAAGGAACCAATCCTGGTTTCAACATACTCAGATGATCAAATCTCTACATGAAGAGCGAGGGATTTGTACGCTACTTCCAGGCAATGACACAAGTCAAGTTTCCGTTCAAATTCGAAGATAAAACCGTGAATAGATCTTTCCTATTGAACACTCTAACAAGAAGCAAGACAAGGTACGCCGAGGGTCATTTCGAAAGAAAGAGAATGTTACTCTGGGAAAACAAGCTACCGATGAGTAGAAAAACTCATCGGAAATTTTGCATTATGATCCATCGAGGGCGATGGAAAGAAAAGCTATTCACCAGTTGTTCTATCCAGACCGAACTAGAGTTGGGAAAAGGAGTGCAATTAAGTATAGAAAGGAATAGGAATGCTTGACCTCCTCCAGCAAAAAAAGAAATACGAGGAAAAAAAAGAGTAAAACCTCTTCAAAACTAACAAAAGCCAGACCCTTCGGATTCCAAAGGAGACAAATGACTCTCCAAAAAAATAAGAGTCAACAGACTTTTCCAAAGGGGTAAGATTCATGTGATCCATGTAAAAAATAAGAAGGATGGCCCAAAAAGAAGGCATCCAATGCAAAAAATGAACCATCTAACTGCTAAAGTTGTAATCCAATAAATATGATGTTAGTGCTGACGTGAGTAGAATGACGTAAGCAGTGACGTCATGGGAAGTTAAAAGGCTTTGAAATCTGGATTTCAAGTTCGAAGAGCCTCTATAAATAAGAATTCTGAGAAAGCAGAAGACATCAACCATTCCCCTCTGTTTTCTCTCTCAATAAACATTGAAATAGTCTTTCTTTCTTTCTTATATGAGTGTTTCTGTTTCAGCTATAATAGGTAATTAAAGGAGTCTCCTTTTGTTCAAGTATTATGAGTGTATAATAAGTCTTTTTCATTTCAATAAATAAATAGTCTAGGCTACTGCTTGAATGTAACCTTCCATTTTTCTGCAACCTTAATCTCCATATTTTTCGACGAGAAACAGTAGCAACATCCTATGCACCCAGTTTAAGAAACGAACTAGGGTTGTGTTGAGGTCCGCTGAAGGAACGAGATTGAACCATCACACTACGGGGTGCGTGGTTGGTTGTGAGGAGCAGTTATAAAACCTTCCGGATACCCGGTGGATTGACGGTCAAAGAAGGTACTGTTACGATTTTAAGTTGGATAATTATGAGATTAATGGTATTTAATTAATGTACGGAAGCATGTTGGATCTGGTATGGTCATAATGGACTATGTCTATTTTGAATTATAGAAAATAATATAAATCTGGTAGTTTATAATAATATATAAGTTAATTTGGGATGAAAATTTTCAAAAATTATGGTTATAATAATAATAATAATAATTATTATTATTAATCATAATAATTAATAATAATAATAAATAATATTAATAATAATAATTAATAACTATAATAATTAAAATAAATAATAATAAATAATAATAATAATTTTTAATTAATAATTATATTATTAAATAAATAATATTAATAACATTAATAATAATTTAATAATAACAATAATAAATAATATTTATAATAATAATAAATAATTAATAATAATAATTAATAAGTATTAATAATAATATTAATAATAATGATGAATAAGAATAAGTAAATAATAATAATAACAATAATAATAATAATAATAGTAATAATAATAAGGGGTAAATATGTCATTTTACTTATTATCCCATTTGTTAATACTCAATAGCAAACTTAAAATAACTAATATACTTGATTATCAACAATCTCACTTTTCCATAATACCAATAATAATACAATTAATTACAAATCAAACAAATCTCGTTATACACAATCCATGTATAACACATACCCACAAGCAAGCGACCCCTAAATGTAAGTATAATACCTAGGTATTACATTGTGGTATTGTGTAACCCACTTCTTGTGGTGGTATACATAATACCAATGAAAAAGTATTATTAATTTCGGGCTGAAATAATACCGGGCTGAAAGTATTATGAATACATCGAGACAAACGTGGTATACTGCATCAATACCTAGCTAATACTGCCAAGCAAACGACCCCTTATGGGACCAAAACTGCTAGTTATGGGACTAGTAGATTCCTATGAGACTAAAATTGAATTGAATGAATTCTTATGGGACTAAATTGACATTTTCCCTATTTGAAAATAAAGTGAATATAAGGTTAATTGAAACGAGTATATTTCCCGTTTTCCACTATTGAAAATGTATTCACTTTTATGAATAGAAAATGAGTGTAATTTTCATGGGATGATGAGAGTAAATTATAATTGAAAAAAAATTACGAACTTTACTTCTGTGATAAATTAATTTTTATTTCTAAAAAATTGTAAAAAAAAAAAATCACCTTTAAGTATTATTAAAAAAAAAGCACCAATTTATTACTAAGATGGTGTGATTTTTTTTTAAAAATAATGTAAAATACTAAATAATCTCAACTTAAGAGAGGAACACACACAATATTAAAATACGCCAAATAACAACTTTTTTTTTTTTGGGAATTTTTAGGATTGTCAATATTACCTGTCAGATGAGTTACCTATAGGTATTCAGGTAATTGGGTAAAAATATGATAGGAAAAATCGGGTAGAGGATCGGGTTATACTCGTACCCGAAAAAAATCAGTAGGTAAAAGTAGGGTACGTGTTTTCCTTTTATACCAGCGTACCCGACTCAATTACCCACTATATAATATTATATATTCTCTCTGTCCCATTTCAATCTTTACATGTTTCTAATTTGAACGTCCAATTTCAATCTTTATATTTTCCTTTTTGGCAGATGTGACCCAAATAAATTAATTATTTCTTTCCCAATGGGCCCACACTTCACACTAATACACCTACCCACATTACATTAAAATATTATTTCTCTCATCTCACTACACATTAAAATACTATACTCCTTAATCTTCATGCAAAAAGCAAATGTAAAGTTTGAAACGGGACGGGTGGAGTATATTATATTATATTTTATATATATTACTAATTTAAAAACCAAATAAGTTAATTTTTATAATATATAACATAACACCAAATGGCTGCTACCCATTTCATATTCTCATTTTAGAATAAGGGCTCATCCGTTCCGTTCTATCTCTCTCGCCTCTCTTTCTCACACGGTCAAACCATCGTCGGTGCAGGCTTTATTTACGAAATGTCGTAAAAGAATAAATAGATCTAATAACTAGCAACTCCTTGGGATAACTACTGGATGGATTCCATTCCGGCGCGCTTTGAAAGGGAGTTAGAGACGGGCGCATTTCCGTACTCAGTCTCGAGGCTGGCAATACGATGAATGTTGTCCCATTTGAGAGTAATAATGAATCTTATTAGAGTATTATCAAGTCTTTCTTATACGTAGGTTACGTAGATGAAAAAAGCGGAAATGCTTGCTTGAGGAATAGTTTCACGAAAATGGAGAGCAAAGCGCCAATTGCGCGCGAAGCGCATGCGGAACGGGCACGGAGAAAAAGAAGTGTGGATAACCATTTCCCAGTGTCTTTGATTCAGCTAAGGGGTTTACTTGAGTCATTTCAGTTCCTCCCGTTGAAGGATATTGAGGAGCTGGACCCATTTTTTTTCTGATCCTTCGAGAAAAAGTCCTAGTTACTATTCGGGACAGAATGGAAGAGAGGATCCGAAAACTAGCAGTTCGCCCTGTTAGTCCTCCAGGACCTAAATAACCGAACGAGCTATGAAGGAAGCTATGAGGCCGGATCTCGAGTGCAGAGCAATTGTGCATGCAGTGGAACCACAACACCGCCTGGAAGGGCCTTGGTCATTCGGAAGAGCACTCGATCAGCGCCGGATCATTTTTGATCTTCCAGTCCCGGGGCAAGGAGGCAGCGGGGATTCGAATTCCCCTGACTACATCCAAATCGGCGTTCGGCGACCGCCATGGGTGTGATTGTACCTCGGAAAGGTGAATCGTCGTTAGATCACACGTTATTCTGGCCATTGGGTTATTCATATCCACGGATTGCTATATTTCCGAGAGATTCTCAACTGCCAAGATGACAGATCCTGCTTCATGCAAGAAATCGGGACTAATAATTTCCTCATGTCTTGCTTGCTGGGAAAGAGGAAGCTTCCGGACCACCTATGTGGTCGGTCAATTACCTGATTGCGCTAGTCTCCGTTTTCTTTAGTCGATCGTGAGTGGGTCTGTCGTCCTCCTCATTATAGTCCTTCTAGAATTAATACGCTTTATATTAAATTTATGTATCAATATTTTATTTTGATGTTTTTGTGTTGATTATTATGAGGAAAAAAATTGATATGGGGAAGGTATGTGTCAGGTCGAGTAGGGTTGGACATGTTCAAGTTATTACAGATATTCGTATTATACCCATTTAATATATCCGTTCATTATTTTTTGTGGGTATCCATATATTCGTGAGTTATCCATGTACCCGACGAGTATACATGTATCCTACTCAATATTGAAATTTAGGGTAATACAGTAGAGTAAGGGTAGAGTAATTGGGTAGCGAGTAGTATGTGAATTTGTTCTACCCGTTTATATTCCTAGTAATTTTGGGATGCACCATTACACACTGAGTTAATAGTATTAGTGTAGGGTAATATTGGTAATTACTTAATTTTAAAAGTTAGTTATTGATTAGAATTTGGAATCCGACTAGAGTGCACCGGTGCACTGGACAATTGTAGTGGTTAGATTAATTTACCATTCAATCTCAACCATTAATTAAAATAAAATAATTAATTTTATTTATAAAAAACACTCACTCCCCATTTTAATTTATAAACTTGGGGGTGCACCACAATATCGCCCTAAAATTTGAGGATGAGGATCGATTTTTTGTAAAATCTAAGTTGATGTTTGGTTTAGAATTATATGGTGTTTGAAAACCATGAATAATGTGTTCTATATTTGTTGAGTTTTGAGTAGGATAAGTTTTAACTTTATGTTAAATTAGTGTATTAATTTATTTAAAAAGTTAAATGAGGGATGAAAGATAAAGAGAGAAAGTGTATTAATTGAAGAGAGAGAATGTAGTAGGTATATAAAAGGGTGGTTTTTAAAATCTGGATGTGGATTTTGAAAATCAAAATTTGAGTTTGAAACCCGAAAACGAACATTGTCTAACTTATTAGATCTTACAAGCATCGGGTGCACCATAGCAAGGCTCCTACCTTTTTTTAATTTACTAGTAAAATACTCTATCCGTCCTCTTAAAAGGTATTCGTTTACTTTTTGCACGTGGATTAAGGAGTATAATAATTTAATGTATAGTAATGTGAGAGAAATAATATTTTAATGTGCAGTTGTATTAATATTGAGCATATGATCATATATAGTTATTGTGGGTTACATAAATTTAAAAAGGAAAATAAATAGTACTTTATAATAGATAATAGGATGGAGCAAAATAAAAAAAATGAATCGTATCAATGGTACACAAGGGTACACGGAGTAATAAGGCGGATATAAATAGTGTTACGAAAGGAGTGGAAAGTGTAATACTGCAACGCATCACAGTGTTTGTACCTTTATCAACCCAAGTGGTTCCCAAATTCTTCAATGGCCGACTCGTTTTCGAAGTGATTCTACACTCACCAACCAAATCTAGGAACTCTACCCTCTACCAAAAGGGGAATTCCATATTACATGCGTCCTTCACCATATGGCGGAGGACGACGATGATGAGAACTTCGGAGATTTCGCTTTTGCTCCCTTCCAATCCACGAATTCCCTATCCAACGGCCTGAATCCATTGACCGCCGCCGATGACGAAGATGATGATTGGGGCGATTTCGTGCAGACGCCGCCCCACGCGAATCCCCCCGAAGCGTCTTTCAAGGGAAATCACCAATCAGGTAATTCTGGATCATCGACTACGTGGGTGAAGCCGAGTGGCGCTATACCTCTTTCGATTTTTGGGGATGATGCTGACGAGGAAGCGGGGGTAAGCAATTGCGATGTTGCTGCGGATTTGGATCAAGGGATAAGCAATGGGATTACAAGAGATTTCAAGGTTTCCAAGGTTGATAACGGTTTATCGAGCTCTCATGGATTTAGTATTACCGATCTGTATAATCAATATTCACAGACGAGGCCTGAAAATCGGGAAGGTTTCGAATCCACTGGCAATCTTGATTTGGTCGAGAATGGGGGCTCGAATCAGCATGGTAGTATATCAGCTGTTGCTGAGTTGAGCAATGATGAATCGAAAGGCACGCCAGGTAAAGGATATCATGAGGAATTTAGTTTTGAATCATATGTCCCGAATCCAAGCAATAAAGAGAATCTCTTTGGCGGCTGGACGCAGGAATTTAATGGATTTAGCTTAAATTTGGATGTAGCTCCTCAAAATGTACAGACATCAAGTTCAGGTTCAGATTTGAATGCTCAAAAGAAAGAATTGGATGGGTCTGCTGCATCAATTGATTTTGAAGACGAAGATGACGATGGGTGGGAATTTAAGGATGCATATTCCGAATTTGGGGTTCAAGAAGTGAAAAATAATGTAAGCCTACATTATCATATTTATACGTTGTACTGAGTTGTAGATATGACAAACTACTAGTGCACTTGTCTTTCATTTATATGATGGAAAGAAGACCATAACTTGCGATTTGCATGACTGATATTGATATGATATGAACTCCTTACTTGACTGTAGATGTTAATTGTTTGTGTGAAAATTGAAACTAAAATTGTTGCTTAATTCTATTATTAAAATGTAATTACTTGCTCCATCTTAATATACACATTGTGCATCTTTGAAATAAACTGCTTAATTGAGGTCTTCTGAATTATCTTTGCTGAAATATGGATGAACTCTACTTGAAGGTCGGCTTCACTACGGCACATGAGGTTTCTGAAAGAAGAGCATCTCCTTCTGGATCTGGAATTGACTCAAACAAACCAATTGATCTGTTTGAGACTTCTAATGGATTAATTGATTTCTTTGAAAAGTCACCTGAACCTGTTGATTATTTTGCCAACTCAAATAGTATTTCTAGTTCTTTCCAGGAAGTGGATTTGATTGGTATCCAACCTAATATGGCAACTCCAAATGGTTTTATGTTGGATACTCACTCAATTATAGAACAAAATAATAAGGGTCAGTCAAACCCCCAAACAGATGTTTATATTGAAGATATTGATGATGATTTTGGAGAGTTTACCGTTGCTCCTGCAGAAAGTGGGGCAAGCCCAGCTGTAAGTTTCTCTTTTTTAAATAATTCCCCCAACCCAAATCTCACTAGATTTTGCCTGGTAAAGTCTCTGTTCTTGTTTCAGGAATTATCCACTAATGATGATAATTCAGTTCTTAAGAACACAACATCAACTCCTGATGGAAAAATCCAGGTGAAGTAATTGAAGGTGTTTCGGTTGATTAGACTTTTTAGTGGATTCCTTTTCTCTTGTGTGATCTTTCTGTTCTTTGTTCTGCTAATAATTTTCTCAGCAACTCTGAAAACTAGAGTTGGCTGACCTTTATCGCAGACTAGCTCGGGTTTTGGCATAGACCATAGGTTGAATCGAAAAATGTCTAAACTGATTGTTTCAAATTTTAATATTTTCCCTTTATGAAGATTGAGTCCGGAGCCCCTGAGGTTGATGTATTACTTGCTATATTATATAGAGCTCGTAATTTTCATGGGCTGCCTGTTGAGTTATATTAAGTGCATATGTGTGTATACTTTGTTAATCTTATCCTGTTATGGTTTTCATTCAGATTTTTTCTTTACATTAAATCATGTTATTGTTGCTTAGTTATATCAAACTTTCTTCTTACATTCCTGAATATTCAATACCCCCTTGAATTGGCTCTCCATAGTCCACACTCCTTAATATATTTATTTGATTTTTCACTAGCTAGAGAGGGAGAGAGAGTGATTGATAAAGAGAATCTTTATTTGTCCTAGAGCATACCATTCTCAAAATAGATGATTCCTTTAATTTGGCAGACAATTTTTTTTCCTTGTTCTTACTGTTTACTGACTCTGATTGTTCACTATATAGGAGAAAGAGATGAAGTCGAATCATCACAGAGGTGCAATCCCTCTTTCTATTTTTGGCAGTGAGGAACCAGAGAGTGGGGATTCTTCAGATCTTCAAGACGAGTTTATGCACCAGTCCAGTTTTGAACAAAGAAATAATCATACTCCTGCCAAAACTATTTCTATCAATGATCTGATATCTAATTTATACAGCCATGCTGCGCAGACTTCTTCTGTAATATCTGCTGAGAACCACAATGATACTCTGTTGAATCTATCAAGTGCAGTTTCAAGTTCCAATGTAGTGAATGATGATGATGAGGGTGATGATGATAGTTCTTGGGATTTTAAGGATGCCTCTCAAATGAGAGCTGACAGTGAGGCATCTCTTAGTAACATGGAAGATAAAAATATGAACATATCTGTGAAGCTGAAGCTGAACAATTATTTGGATTTCTATTCTAAATTAAAGGAAGTTCTGTACTTTGTTGCTAAACGCCATATTGAAATCCTTAAGGTATGTATCACTGTGAAGGCAGTTTCATTCTCCTATTCAAGTTGAAGGCAGTTTCATTTTCTTTTAATTTGTCTGTCAGTAACTCTAGTTTTCCAAAATTTTGCCCTTTCTTATTAGCAAGTTCAAAGTAATGCTGCCCTTGGTGTAGGTGCAGAAGCTACTCCTCTTGATAGTGAATTCCAGGTGAGTGGTCTATTAAGATGGCCCTTTTCTGGCTATTCTAAGTTTACATTCCATGTGTATAAATTTTGTGATATTATTTTTCCAAGCATCTTCAATACCCTGTATAACGATACATGTCATATTTGTCCTTGCCCTGAAATCAATATGAGATTAATTTGTCCCTTTAATTATCAAAGCATAACCATTCCACAATAATCTTTCAAGTGAAAAATGAGGTTGTCATTTACCTGTATGGAACTGATCAAATTATCTTAGCTAAAAAGGAGTGGATAAGCTATGTACTACTTCTATAACTCAAACTCTTGAATCAGTATCCTAGTAGTTCCTCTTGAAGCTTGCGTTTTTCAGACTTGTTTCTGTTTCATTAAATAACACAACCGTCTTTTGATATTCACATGGATTAATTAATGGTTAATGTCTTCAATTTTTTTGTAGATGGTCTATTATGCCGAACTTGAACAAATGAGTTTTGTTTCAGAGGAAAGTGTTTTGCATCCTCCAGGAGATTATAGCCTCAATGAATTTGCTCAAGTTCTACAGGAGCCACTGTTTCGAAGACTTGAGTCAGAATATCACTTATCACATCAGTTACTATTGGTATGAGTTTGTTCTGTTATCTATTATCTGAGAGTTATGTGCATTGTGTACTCATTGTTTAACTGGTTGAAATATGGTTCATCAGCTTATGGATCTAATTTTATCTGCAATATCTAACTCCCTTCTTGGCAGAAATTGTTAATTTCTAATATTGTTATCTGATGGAAACCTGTAGTTACAACCTTTTTCAAGGCATTGCTACTTCTGTCATAGTATTGAATTGGTTGACCGGCCTTCCATTTTTTTTGTATTTTTTCTTTTCTTGATTTCTGTCTTTGCTAGTTAATTGCTTTGACACCCTTGACGTATCTTGATGAACTATAGGTGGAGAAGGATCTGGGATCAGCTATGGAACTTATTAGACATACAAATGCAATGCTTCAGATCCTGACTGCAGGAACATTGGAGGAACAAAAGATGTATGTTTCCTTATGGTCTAAGATGATATCTGCTTGCACTCAAGAGTTGAAACATGGTTCATCAATTTGGAATAAAGCAATGGAAAAGCATGTCCAAATTCAATTACTATATGAACCTCAAGGTAATGCAGTTTAAAGTATTTCATAATCATGTTGAGAGGAACCCCTGCACAATAATAGCCTCTTTGATAAAAAATTTCATATAATCAAGGTTAAGAATAGTTGATTATTATCTGCTGTAAGCATGTAATGATAATATATATTGTATAAAGAAAATTAGATGACGAATAGGTGCAATTATTTCTTCATGCACTCCATATATTTATTTTCCATTTCATTTCTCTCTAAAATCCGAAAAATGACAACAGGAAGGAAATTTCTTTTAGCCCTTGGGGAGATCTACAGGGTGGTTGTTATTCTCTCAGCATCAGCCAAACTTTTTAAGCCTTGGATATTATCCGGTTCAGTAGATTCGCTGGACATCTATAATTTACGAGAGGAATGTCATGCCATATGGTCAAATTCAGGACTTCAAAAAGCATTTTCAACCACTTTGGATGATGCATCGCTAATCAAGTCCATCCAACATATCCTGGGTCTCGATGCAGTTAAAATTCATCACTATGTTTTTACAGAAAAAGAATCCAGATGCAACCTCTCAATGCTAACATCAGCAGTGGTACCAGGTACAAAACTTTCAATGACATAGTTCAATGTTGTTTTCTCTTTATTCCCTGAACTCACCCTATATTATGTACACCAATGTTACCAATTGACCATTGTGGTTAACTTCTGAGAGCATACAATTCACATTTTAAAATTTGAAATTGCGAGAAGGCAGTATTCTCATTACAGTGTGTTTTTAAAGTATTGAGTGAAAACGCCATCTCAAAAAATTGTGTTAGAACTAGAATTGTTCCTTAGATAAACTTTAACAATGTTTTGCTTATGGATCTTTCCTTGTTTTAATATATTTACCAGAACTGAAAATGATATTGTGGGGAAATGAGACGTGCTTCGTCACACTTGCAAATCTATGCGCAAATTTGATAAGCTGCGACCCTCCAAAACTACCACACATCAACCTTGGCTGATAATGATCTATGAATGGCAATCTGATCCAGAATGGCTCTGTAGTCTGTGCTCTGGCTATCATACGAGCCAATATCAAGTTGCGATTGCACCTGGATTTACCGAGCTTACTTCTGTCATGTATAGAAAGAGAGGTGATGAGGTTCTTGGAGGCAATATGTACGCGCACCTCTGGCCATGGCCTCACATCGAGTTCATCAAACCGCAGAATTAATATTTGAGTGGCCAAGACAGAATCAATATATTTAGAGTGGTCAAGACAGTTTTGTCCAGTGAGAAGATTCTTTTGGTTCATTTGAAGCTATTGTTATGAGTTTGAGTGTTTTATCTTTTGTTAGGCATTCTCTTCATTATGTTTATAGTGTTAAGAATTTATTGTTGCTTTGTTGTATCAGTGTGTAGTTTCTGTACAAGTTGTGTTGGGTGAATTCCATAGATCATTTTGTACCATTCCTTGCACAGTTTTCCCCCATAATTGGGAGTGCGAGGTTATATTAGTAATTTTTTATCTACTAAAGGATGAAATGAGTTCATCTGTTATGTTCTTTCCCATCTTTTTGAACATTTCATCTCAAATTATTTGTTAATTATTACTTATAATTATGATAAATACTTGTGCCCAACCTGTTGCATGTGACATGGCATATTATACAATAATAATATTACTTTTTGTGCAGAAAAACCTCTATAATAGAGTAACTGGATTAAAGAATACTCTAGAATTATAATTGGTTAGGACAGGAATTAAGACAGCCTATTTACCCTACATTTTATTTAACTGCGAAGGGCAATTATCCATTCCTTAATGCTTTCTCATATTCATGACATCCCTTCACCCTAAAATTATGCTTGTCTCTATCTAAATATTAAAGCTTTCAATTAAACCTTTAGATAGATTTGTGGTCACATAAACTATTATTGGCCTACTACTATTCCTACACTACATTTTGTTGTTGAATCAAATTACTCTACATAATCTAGTATCATTATGATTTATGAATCAACAATAATGAAAATCTTAAATAATCATCCCGATGTAAATATATATTATACCCACATGAGGATAGAAATAGAAACTAATATGATGCCATATGATACGGATTCATTAATAAAATTTCGAATTGAAAAAATAATAAATAATGTAATCAAACATTAAAGATTTAAATTTATTATTATAAATTGTATACACATACACATAATTAATATGATTTCAAATACATGAATCTTTTATATAATTTGAAAAATATAATAAGAGATTCATTAACCGTGCACATATAATTCATCAACTAACTATCATGATATTACATAAAAAAATTAAAAGTTCTCACCTAGTTAAGTATAAATTAAATAATTGATCGGTAACCATGGATCAAAATAAATAATTAAAATTTTAAAAAACAAAAATAATTATATCTTTAAAATTAGCTTCTAAAATTCACGAGTATCGTTATATCGGTGCAACACTGGTTTTTTTTTTTTTTAATATGTCCCTCAAAATTCAGCTCTTATTTTTGTCATAATTCAACCGTACACGAAATTCATCAACTTCCAAAAAAAACTAATTCAATTAGCAATAAAAAAAATCCTAAATAATTCAAAAAAAAGAAAAAGAACTAATTTTAAATACACAACACGCGTCCAAAATAAAATGAAAGCATGATCATGGAATATTAGGAATTAAAATAAAAGAAAATAATGATACCCAAAAAAGGAATAAAAGATTGAATAACAAATGATTGTAGGCGTTTCGTAATTGTGAATGCTTTAATTTGGAGCATTATTTATACGAAGAAAAGTGGCAGTATCCGTTACCTTCCCATTAACTTGTTTGACTTTCTCTCTCTCCCTTCTGTCTGCAAAAGAGGTGACTGGTGAGTGAAAATGGTGGCTAAAAGCCCACGATTTCGCCCCGTGGCTGTGGCGGTGGCGGCGCCGCCTCTCAGTCCCACTCTTCTTAGAGATACCGTTAAGAAGGTGAATTAGGATCTTTCTTTCCATTCTTTTTCATGTGATCATAGTTTGCATGTGGAATAAATGAATCTTAATTTGGGGGGTGTGTGTGTTTGAAGGTGGATAAGTGTGTGAGTAGATTGCAGGAGCTACAACAGAGAGCTACTACTACCAACACTCTTCCTCGTAAACACCAATCTTTCAGGTATCAATAGTTTTTCGAGCTCGAAATGAGACTATTTGTTAAAGTTTCCGAACGTGTTCACAAATCATCAACGAATCCATTAATATTCAATGAATATGCTAATACTTTTAGGTTTGAGTTTAGTTTGATAAACTATTCAAGTTTAAATTTCGAGATTAGTTTGGCTTGTTAATTTTAACGAACAAGTTCGAACGAATACTTTATCAAAATAAGACTCGAATAGTGCGTGAACTTCAATTTTGTTTCCATACATTGATCATTCCAACTACATGGTTTTTTATGGCTTGGAAGGATCAAAAGTGGCAAAGGGCAAAGATCATCATCTCCTCCCGGAAAACTCCCATCAAATACAGGTTCAAAGTTCAAACCTTGTTCACATGTACATGTCTTAAAAATCAAGAAAATCCAACTCCTCTTATTCCCCCCCAATGATTTCCAGAGGATTGGAGGCGCATGTCATTACCAGCAATGCTCTTAGGAGAGACAATGGAAGAGATCATACACACATCTAAGTTCACAAGAACCCTAATACAATCAATCTCTTCTGACAAACCACCCATGGACCACCACCCCACAACTCCACCATCACACAGGAGAAAGAAGCTGACACAGCACTCCGAACTCCATGCCCGGAGGAAGAGGGAGAAGCTACAAGCCCTGCAGACCAACCTATCCGAATCCGACCCGACCCAACGAGCCAGATCAAGAATAAACTTCAGCACACACCATCACAAAGAGAACAACTGCAGCTACAATACTAGAGCCAGCAGAGTTTCTCCAAGAAACAGACCATTGTCTAAGAAAGTAGTGATGTTTCCCAATCCCCTGTTTCTTGAAAAATCGAGCAATCCCCCACAAGTCCCTCCTTGTGCGTCCAAGTTACAAGTGAAGATCAGAGGCCATCCACTGTGTGTTTCTCCGACAAGAGCTGTGACAACCTCGTTGGTCAAGAAGTCTAATGCAGCTAATAAGCTGCGGTCGAGGGTGGTGTCGCCATTGATGAGCAGAGGATCTGTTATGAGTGGACTTAAACAACGTCCAACTGCTGTATCTGTTAAGTCTTATAACCCAAGAATTTAAGGATAAGTATAATATTGTGGTTGATTTCTTGTTCATATATGCTATCCTTGTAGCAATGCATCACTGAAGCCCAAAAGGTAATCATCTATATCTTCTTCTGCGACGACTGATTACAAATATTGCTTGGAATTTAGAACTGACCATCGTTGTTCTGAGGAGTGGGCTCTTACAAGAAAAAATGAACAATTTTCTAGATTGATGCCATTATTCAACTTAGCACATTTTATCACAAACGCTTCCATAATACTTCTTTATTAGATCTTCAAATCCAAAAAGGTTGTAAATCATTCCTTTTAATTTTTTAGGGAGCTCGAGTTCAAACCACTTTATTCAAAGAAATCATCGACAAATTTTACAGTATTGTTGAAAAGGGGCATTCTTATGTTATAAGAAATGGAAATGAATTCTATGTGAATCGTAGTTGATCAGTTATGTATAGGTGGCTTGCCCGGATAATCCTTGCTGAACAAACTCTCCATTAAAACTAACCCGTGCTCTCTTTCATCAACCTATAAAAATATATTCAAATCTGAAATTAAAACTAAAAACAAACATAAATTATTGTGATTTTTAAACTCCATATGAATTTCAAACTACCATCCCCTAAATTTAAATTCTCACTTTCCACTCCATTTAAGTACAATTAGAATATGTTTGTTTGAAATTTATATGAGTATTGAAAATCATTAATATAATAATAATTTGTGGTTGTTTTGACTTTTGGTGTAATAAGTTTTTTTATGTCAAAACGTGTTGGAAAATATTAATTGGTGAGAAAAAATTGACGAAAGGGAAGAGAAAATATATGAAAGTCGAGTAGATTAAGGATTAAGGGTTAATATAATTTATAAATATATATACTTAGTGATTTTCAAAAATTTATGTGTGAGTTTTGAAAATAAAAGTTAAAAGGCTAATTATATTATCTCCTTTTAAAAACGTATACAAATATAAACAAAAATATATATAATTATGAAAAAATATATATATACAATTTAATTGTTAATTTTTTTAATGAAAAATTGAGTGTAAAAAAATATACAATTATTAAAAAATATGTATACACTATTGAACAGGAGCGGATCCAACTAGAGACGCGGGGGTACACCCCAAATTCAAATATAGTTAACATGTATATAAGAATTATTACCTAAGATTGGTCATAGTTTAGTGGTTAGCGGTCGAGATTTATAGCCTCCAGTTAGAAACCCAAGTCAAACAATTTCTTTACTTTTCCTTTTGGTATTTCTATCTTATCCATTATTGCTACGTTATTAGGGTTTTAGGTGTAGGCTCATTGGGCTTATCTGAGGGTAGTTATGAGATTTTCACTACTGCTCTTTAATTTTGCTTTATTATTATTATTATTTTTATTATTGTTTTATTTTATGATATTTCTTTATTTCTTTTTTAACTTCAAATTATAATTTATGCTCTTTAGTTTTGCTTTATTATTTTTATTATTGTTTTATTTTATGATATTTTTTTATTTCTTTTTTAACTTCAAATTATAATTTATTTTGAGTGAACATAATATATCTTATATTTTATTTATTATTTATAAATATCAAATTACCTTAAAAACACCCATAATAACAATAAAAGAAATAAATTTTCTTCAACAACGTGAACGATTATATCGTATAAAAAAAAATTTATTTCATACCCCCAAATTTTTTATTCTGGATTCGCCCCGGATAAAAGTTATACACATATGGATACTAATTTTTTTAATAAAAAACTTAGTGTGGAAAAAGTATACAATTATTAAGAAACACGTATACAAAATAAAATAACATATATACAAAATAGAATAAAAAGTTATACATATATGGGTGTACTCTTGCGGCCCGCAAATAGGATCACCTATTCCATTCTATGTTTCATCTATTATTTCATGTATTAGATTCTTGCCACGTGTCGTAATCAATGCCCAAATTTTTGTCACATGTCTCAAGAGTTTAATGGTCATTAATTAGGGTATAATATTTTAACAGGAAATAAGTTATGAAATAAGGGATTTGGGTTGTGCAACCCGGGTGCACCTAATATCAAGTCAGTTAAAAAAGGAACATTTTTTTGTGAGACGCATCAATTCTTTTCTAAATTTTATTTATATATAGTCAAAGTATTTTTATTGGTAGTTGAAATATGTATGTAGTTAATCATATTAAAACATTTAATTCATATTTTAAAATATTATTCATCAACTTAAAAAAAAAAATACTTTAAATATCAATTAACATATGTTATCTGTATAACATTATACGTTTTCACAATAGACTGTCAGAGAAAAAAAAAGTCTAACGAACATGGTCTTCAGATTTAATGTTTATTTTTGGAATATATTATATATACATACATGATTGATGAATGATGATACAACTCTAATTATAGAGGAGAGGAACTGACCTGATCATCAGAAATTTGGACCAGAGCATCGATCTTACTTCCTTCATCTGTTTCTGAGAAATTGAACACATAATTAAGAAATTATCAGAACAATACACGAATTATATATCATCATAAATATTCCCAATATCTTTTCTGAAAAAAAAAAAAGGAAATTGTAAAAAAGAAAATAGAGAAGGATGAAAGAATAATCATTATATACTTAGAGTACGGAAAGCAACAGTGGCATTAATAGTGATGGAGAAAACCAAAAGTAGAAGAAGAAGCTGAAATAGAGTCTTTTTCCTCATTAGCGAAACGTATTGCTTAACGGAGTTGAACATAGGGAAACCAATTTATCCATACATATATAAAGACTCTAGAGAGAAGATATACGTAGATTATTGTCAAAAGAATTATTGTCAATTGTACAAATATCACAAATACTTATATAAACACTCTGGGTTTACGGTGTAAACCTTGTGTTCTCCCTTCCAATTTTATATATTCATGGTTTACAAGAGTTTATGATGTAAATCCGATTTACAAGAAACTAACTCTACAAACATATATTCCTTTCACGTGAAACAATTTTAAAGATTTTGTATCACTTTTTATGAGAGATATTATCACTTTTTATATATATATTATGAACGGAAAGAAATGTAAAGAAATACTCCCTCCGTTCATCTTCAATGTATCCATTTGTTTTTTTGCACATGGATTAAGGAGTATTATTATTTTATATGTAGTAGGTAGTTGTATTAGTGGAGGGGGTGTGTCCCATATTTTATTTGTATTAGTGGAGGGTGTAGGTCTCATAGTTCAAAGAGGCAAATTGATAAATTAAAGATAGACGACCCAAAATGGTAAAATTGATAGATTGACGTTGGGAGGATGGAGTATAAAATTATCTTCTAATTCATATGTGAGTAGGCTATATTTCATGCAAGATAATTAATTCCTTAGAGAAATTAAAAATTAATCAATAGAAAAGTCAACGTTGCGACGCTGGTGGTGACATGGAGAGATTCCTGCAATAATTAGTAGCTGAATTAATATGAACACAAATTAATTAGATTTAATTACATGTGAACATAAATTGTCAAGCCAATGAGTAATTAGTGACCTAATATTTTGATTAATTCTCTCGTTAACCAACTCATGTAGTAACATGTAGTGACAATTTAACTCATTATTTAGAAAATATCCAATTTAATATGGGTAACTCATCCCTTCCAAGTAAAGGAATAAAAATATGTAAATGTGTCTCCTATAATATGCTAACAACTTGTAAGACATACCATTAGATTGGAAATCCAAAGAGCATTGTGTTCTAAGTCTATCCTTAATGTTAATCCAATTCTAGATTTTAAATATTAACAACTAAAAAACATCTTTCAATTGCCCATTGTTCCCTTATTGGATTAAGGAGTAACAGTGCTATTAAACCGTATCATCTGGGAATTTTCTATTATATTTTGGTGTTTTATCTTCTATTGTAAATTGTCGATGATTGATACATAAGATATAGATAAAATT
Source organism: Pogostemon cablin (assembly GCA_023678885.1). NCBI lineage: Eukaryota > Viridiplantae > Streptophyta > Magnoliopsida > Lamiales > Lamiaceae > Pogostemon > Pogostemon cablin. The sequence continues at coordinate 2,522,225 of CM043000.1, forward strand.
TATATTATAAAAGAAAAATATCAGCAGCTCTAAGAAAGAAAGTTCAGATTATCCTTTCGCATACTTAGTGCGTGGACATCCGGTGCCACCTCTTGCATTAGAGTATCATCGAAAATCATTATCATTTGATTATGACTAAAGAGAGAAAAAATGTGAAAATATGGTAGTTTCTAAAATATATATTAAATATAAATAATCTTATTAATTAAAATTGTATAATTAAGATTCCAATATACTCCTATATGCTTAGCTCATCCCAACCAAACATACTCAGTTATTTTATTGCAACCGAACAGATCATTTGTTATAATCGAGTTAAATTCATTTTTGGTTCCATATGAATTGATTTGATCGATTTCAATCCCAAATTAGATATTTTTTTCAATTTAGTCCAGTAACTACGTAATTTAGTCGATTTATGGTCAATTTCTGCAGGAATCTTCATTTTTGCCGGAAAAGCTCACGTGTGGCACACGCGACTGCACAATTTGGAACAATCAGCCGATCTGATGTGGCAACTAGATGAAATCTGGGTCATTAATTTCGCCACGTCACCAAAGAATTTAAAATTTAAACAAAACCCACTTATTTCCACATCATCTTCTGCTTCGTGATTCTGGCAGGTATTTCATCACCCACCTTGCAAGAAGCAGATCCGTGCGTCCGGCGAGATTCGCCGCCACAACGGTTTCTTCATTGCAAGGGAGACGTGAGTCCCTGCGACATCCCGCTGCGCAGGTGACGAGCATAGAGGTGGCGGCGTACAGTGAAGTGGGTATGATGGTTCGATCCAGTTCTAAAAACGGAGCCTTTTCGTTCAACCTATAGACGGAATTGGAGCTATCCCACACGATAGCGGGCTACAAGTCGGCCTTGGCACATGCTTTTAGAAGCGCAACGAGCCCGTCAATGTTTCTGTGGACGTAGGATTGGGGATTCTCCATGGCATATCATACGCCGGTCGTACAGCCAAGTGCATGACGTGAGGTGAAAGGCACGATTTCGTAGAGCTTCGCTCACATGTTCTCGTCATTGACAGATACTCCGTTCGGATTCAGAAAATTCCATCGGTCACTTTTTGGAGAAGGATCGTAGAAGTTGTTGAAATTATCCAAGTTAATTTCTATGAGACCAAAAATAAATATAACTAATCGAGTTATATAGCAAGATATAAATACGGTATTCATAGATAGAGAGAAAATTATAGTAAGATTTATTTTTCAAGTTAGTGTAATTAGAGGGCGTTTATATTAACTACTCCCTCCGTACCAGGCAAATAACATCATTTTATTATATTGAGCGTCCTGTACAAATTGCACAATTTTTCTCTTTTAGTAAAAAGGTCCATCAATGGCACACCACTACCCATCACTAATACACATACTCACTTTACATAAAATAATAATACTCCTTAATTTACGTACAAAAAGTAAATGACACACTTTGATCGGAATGGAGGGAGTATGTAAATAATTTGTGTTTTTAAGTTTTAGCCCATTATATATATTGTTTTAATTTTTTTTATTTTCTTTAATAAACTTAGCCTACCCCTAATATGGCTTTTGAAAGTTAGACATTTTAAAAATTCTACCAAACTTATTGGTCTGGACTTTATCGATAGATAATCGATGAATATGAATCTGCAAAAGAAACACAAAAACATAAAAAATAAAGAAAATATAACTATAGAGGAAGGGTGATCAAAATTTTATCAAAGTCATTGCCAAACAGAAATATCCATCACCCAAACCCGTATCAGTAAATGAGATTTAAACTAATGTGAGAAGGAGAAAATATTACTTTTTTTTTCTAATTAGTATTACTTTTTTTTCTAATTTTATTAACTTTTAACGGTAAATACTCCACTTTTTAATATTAAATCAATGATAAAGTAAGTTATAGGTATGCGTTACGTGAGTATAACTTTTTTTAAAATACTAATGTGTTGATATGTTTTGTGCTTTGAAAATTTTACTATTTTTAAGTATATACTCTCTCCGTCCTATTCAAAAAGTCTCTTTTCTATTTTTATATACATGAAATCTATACACACTCATTAATACAATTAAAATATAGGACTCACACTCCCACTATACAACCACACACTACACATTAAATAATATTACTCCTTAATCCACATATAAAAAGCTTCTGTTTCTAGGATTGTTCTATCAACTCCCCTCCGTTTTGATTCTGTTAGAATTTTTTAAGTAGAAAATTCTCTTTATTTCTTCGTTCATACGTAGTTCAAACATTTAATTTCAAATATAATATGGAGTTGGCTAAAATTTCATGTAATTCAGTAAACAGAATAGAAATTCCATCAGTAGTAGATCGTCGATCTAATTCGATGAAGAATGTACTTAATAATCTAATGGTATTTTTTTTAATGGGAAATTCAAAATGCTCAGGGATCCAAATGAGGCAATGTCTACAGTACCTGGATTTAATCAGATCCAATTTGAAGGATTTTGTAGGTTCATCGTTCAGGGTTTGACAGAAGAATTTTACAAGTTTCCGAAAATTGAAGATACAGATCATGAAATCGAATTTCAATTATTTTTGGAAAGATATCAATTGGTAGAACCTTTGATAAACTAAAGAAATGCTGTGTATGAACCACTCACATATTCTTCTGAATTATATGCATCCGCGGGATTAATTTGGAAAACCAGTAGGGATATGCAAGAACAAACTATATTGATTGGAAACATTCCTTTAATGAATTCCCTAAGAACTTCTATAGTAAATGGAATATATAGAATTGTGATCAATCAAATACTGCAAAGTCCCGGTATTTATTATCGGTAAGAATTAGACCATAATGGAATTTCGATCTATACCGGCATCATCTATGGGTTCGAATCTAAGAGAAATTCTAGACAATGTGCTTATTTTGTTTATTACACTATATATATATATATATATATATATATATATATATATATATATATATATATATATATATATATAACTAGCCTCACGAATATATAAAAAAAATTAAAATTTTAGTTTTTCATTTTATTTTACAATAAATTTCTCTTGAATTCTTAAGAACAATTATTTTTTCATGCACCATTTATTTTTGTGAAAAAATATCGATTATAAGGTTGTCCTCCATATTTGAATCTATTTATCCTAATATATTATATTATATAATTATTATAATTATAATATATTAAAAGTGACTGTGTTTGGAAAATATTTTTTCATATGTTGTCCTACTTTATTTCACTATTTACCTTTTGACTTTATTAATTAATTTTAATAAATTCTGATCTTATGAATTTATTTTTTATTAATTAATACGAATTGATTGTGGCCTTTTGAAATTCAAATTATCTCTTTAACTTCTACCCATGTAATCTACCCATGTAATCTGGAACTTTGTTAACCATGGGTTTTGATATCGTATTGAAATCAAAAGCATTAATTGGACAGTCAAGATTAAAATTGAATTATTTCTAAATAGAGTAAAATTGAAAAAAAAATAAAAATAAAAGTGAAAATTTAGGTTTGCTTTTATATATGTATAGATTAGTTATTAATAAGCATATAATTATTAATAAAATATCATACACTTCTTTAATAACACATACACTTTAACATAATCACGAGTTAAAATCAATAATTTCTCTAACACAATTCTCATAATTAATATGTTGAAACTTGCAATCAAATCACTCTTCGAAAACCCAAACTATTTATTTATAAAAACGTTATACAGTTGTTAAATAAAGAGTATACACTTTATGTTTAAAAAATATATATTAACAAATATACAAATTCACAAGCAGCGAAATTCATGAGTAAATCCTTGAAAATAGTAGCAGAAACAAAGCCGCCTCCTAACACCCCTCGGCTTCCTTCATGCCACCCGAGGAGAAGAAATCAAGAACACCACATAACCCTATATCCTCAAACATCATCATCTTCTCACCAAAAACACAAGCTTGATGTTGGATTATAAATTTAATAACATGAAAGGCCATACACCACCCACCTGCTAAAACATGAGCAGATTGCAAGGATGTTCTCCATTTGACAACGCGGAGGAGAAATTTGTGAAGGACGGTGGCGCGCAGTGGACAGATTTCAAACAGATTTGGACAACTTGCTTGCGGTGAATCGGAGGCAAAAGACCAAATTTGGAGTGACAATCTTTTTTGGTGAACAGACCTGCAGAGGAGGGTGGCGTGCGGTGGACTAGATTTGAACGACTCACACGACGTCAAGGAGATGAAAGCATTTTCATAATGGAAGACAAGGCAGAGAGGAGAGGTAGAAAGCGAAATTAGAGTGAAATCTGAATAGAGAATTCTAGAGAGAGAAAGTGAATTAGCAATGAATTAGGCCTCAAATAACACATGCGGGCTTGATTGAGTATAAGTATTACGGGTCATGGATAATTTTTGATCCGGTTACACCTTAAAAATTATTGCACAATAATATTGTCTTCATAAACTACTCCTTTATCAATCATGTTCTTAGATCAAACTTATTAACTACTCCATCCGTCTCATTTTAGATGACACACTTTCTATTCTGGGCTATCCTACAAAAGTTTGCACATTTTCATAAAAAGCAAAAAGTAAAAAACAACCACCCTTCCTCATACACTTTATTTAAAAAAAAAATCATCTCTACCTAATATACTTTATCATTTATTTATTACAAAAAAAATACTATTATACCCCTAAAAGTTATCACTTACTTAATCTCCGTGTCGGAATTGGGGGTGCAATCTTTTGTGGGACGGATGGAGTATTAAATAATTTCTATTGCAATTATCATTATAGAATTTATACCAAGCATCTCTTTGGTTGTATAACTAAAATAGGGAATTCTTGATAAGAAAGACAAGAAATTATGGGTGTTGGCATAATTATCTGATGACAAAGAATTCTAGGAGACTATCTTACACAATAATAACAATGAACTATATTTCATAAATACTTTATGATAATTTTGGGGTACACCAGTTTATAGGTTAAAATAGATAGTTGGTAGTTTTTTGTTTTTTAAAAAATTTGATTTTTTTTATTAATGGTGGAGATTGAATTATACATTAATCTAACGGTTAAGATTGTCTTGGTATACCAGTATACCCGGTACAACCTAGTTGGACTCTTTATTTATAGTACTTCCTCCATCCGCTGATAAGATATCTATTTTGCCAATTTGGTGGTCTACTGACAGGCTTTTTTACGCACTCCAATTTAATCCCTGAGTATGAAGGATATCAATTGTAGCGGCAAGCGACCAAGTTAAATTATCGATTCCAAAAGGACAGCTAACTATTTATTTTCTAATTATTACTAGCTTATCATAATAGGGTAACCAATTTCAGGAGTTGTGAAGTAATTATCTAGAGACTATAAAATTAAATAATTGAATAAATAAAATAAAGAAGAATAATCGAGATTAAATTAAGAGAGAATCAACAGTTCTAAAGTATCAGATATAGACTAATTACTTCAGATTCCTAAACTTTCAATTATTCATTCATGCAGCTTCTATGAAAATACACCACATAGCCCTGTTAACCCACCAGATATGACTCGATTTTAAGCTAACAGTATGTTTATTTCTTAAGGTACGTGAATATTACCAAGCCCCTTCCTAGATACTAATCAACGCAAACAACAATACCTCCGAATGGCAAGTTTGACTAACAAGATATTCTCTGGAAGTACTACAAGGCTCTAATCACTTCCTACTTGAATGTCTAATTGCATTGTTCCACTAAACAATTCAAGCATCTAATTTATCAGCCCTTGGAATTAATGTGTCCACGGACAAGCTAACTTAATTCCTAGCGGATAGATAATGCAATTCATGAACGCACACAAGCTAACACAATAAACCAAACATCACGGACAATGATATGAATTTATTATGAAGACGTTACGAAGCAGAAAATCAAAGTCTGAATTAATCAAGTAAAATTAGAATATTAACTGCATAAAATCACAAAATTGGTCTAGGTCTCCAAATCAATTAAATCCAACCTTCAAACACTAGAACTGTAATGGGAATTAGCCCATGAGGTTACAATCAACACTCATGGCTATGAAATTCATAACAATAATCAAAACAAAAGAAGAAGAAAGATAAGAAACACAAAACCCTAGCGTCAGCGTAGATCCACGTTCTTTCTCTGTCTCTCCGATCGTCTGATCTCTCTCAACTTGCACTTGAATCTCCTTCAGATTGGATGGAAGATGAGATGGATGGATGGAGATCTGATGTGTGTGGATGGATGAGGCGTGGAGTTGTGATGAATGATCGATCTCTCATTTCTCGTGTATTTGGATCTCCATTTATACCTTTCGTTTCGAATCTGACTCAACTGGGCCATTTTTAGATGTTTTCACGCACTTGAAGGTGTAAAACCCAATTTCTGGCCCAAAAACACGCAACATGACTTGGCCCTACGCAACACGAGTTATCAACACGACCAGTGTTGCATGTCGTGTAACTCGTGTAAGGCTAACACGACTCGAGTTGATAAGTCGTGTTGATGTCTGTTTAGTCGTGTTGCAAAGCTCTGAAACTGGATTGCTTTCGGACCTCAACACTGGTCGTGTTGGCAAGTCGTGTTGGGTCATGCAACTCGTGTTGGGTCATTTTCAGCTCGTTTTTAGCATGTCTTCGATTCTGCTCTGATTTTCCCTGTTTTATGCCTTCAAAACTCACAAAACACCTTAATAGCCTCAAAATTGTGTAAATATTCAAATGTACACAATTCCATACAAAAACAATGATTTTCCTAAGCAAATTGGTGTAATGTGCACATATAAAATGTGTAAAATTTCACTCTCAACATCCACTATAAAGGTATTTTTTTCTATTTTTAGTAAAAGGGTCCCACACATGGCCCAACACTCTCCACTAATAAAACTACTCACTTTATATAAAATAATAATATTCATTAATCCACATGTAAAAAGTAAATAAATACGTTAAAAGCGAACGGAGGGAGTAATACTAAGAGAAATTATCACAAATGGTCCACTAAGTATTAGTAAACCCACAAGTAGTCCTATATCTATTGAAAATTTTTTATTTTAGTAATTTTTTGTCCAATTTTGGTTCAAATGGACTAAAATTAGACAAAGAATGACTAAAATTGAAAATTTTAATGGTTAAAAAACCAAATGCGAATTTTTTAATAATTTGACAAGAGACTTAAAGGATCAAGTGTGATAATTTGACAGGAAAAAATTATAATTTCTCACATCTATATATACATAAAAAAAAAAAAGTAGAATGATAGCTTACATAGGAAGAAGCGCCATCTTCTGGAAGAAGCTTGAAAAATTGCTTTCTTCTTATGGAAGAAAGCTTGAAATATTGCTTATTTATGTATATACAAACATATACAGGGAAGAAATTAAAATTTATATTCGTGACTAATTTTAGAGAAGGACGAGGAAACAGGGGAAGTGCATATGGAGCGAGTGGTGGGAAGGGATTCGCCATCGACCCTCACTCCACTCGTGAACCGAAACGCGCCGCCCTACTCCAGCTTTGCGTGGGCAACAGCTGCCTCATCTTCAAGATGAATTACGCCGCCGCCATCCCCAAACACCTGGATAGTTTCTTTTACAACAGCACCAACACGTTCGTTGGAAAAGGTATAAAATCGAAATTGGGGAAGTTGCAAAGGGATTGGGGAATTGGGCGATTTGGGAATTATGTGAAGTATGTGGACTTGGGGTCGGTCTATTGGAGTCGGAGCCTGGCGGATTCGGATCCGGTGCACGAGAAATTGGATGAGTTGATGAGAGAGATGGTGATGCCGGAGGATGTGAGAGAAATTTAGTAGGATGATCGGTGGCTGACGGTGGATCAGGTGAAGTACGCATGTATCAATGCCTTCTTGCCGGTGTTTTTCTTTCCTAGTAAATTGATTATTTAGTGAAAATTTTTGTTTTGAGAAAAAATATTATTCTTAATTAGAATATCTATTCTATTCATTAATTTTATCCACTGGCTCCCAGCATGATAGAGAAACAGCAAGTTTCGATTAGTATTGATGAGAACATTTAACCATCATGCTATTTTCTAGCAACCACTCATCTCATCACATCATATACAATATTCATTTTCAATCCTTCTCTTTTAATAATTAATTTATTTACTATAATGGTAATTGTTGGGTTTTTTATTATTATTATTTTTATCTTTTAAGTAAAGAATGCTGATTAGCCTTGATTAGCTCAATTTTTTTTGAAAACAATTAGCTCAAAAAATTATATTATGATACAACGGGTAAATTTGAAAATAATTGGTTAGCTACATTTATTGTGTTTAAGAAATGGGTAAGGTCTTAACTTCTCTCACAAAGGAAAAGATCTACGAGGAGAGAAAGATGGAAGGAAATCAAAATTTTATTTCTTCATCTAAAATTGAATTAAAAAAAATAGATTTGACAAAATTGAGAGATATGGGAAGTGTCAAAACTTTATTTCTCCTCCTACAATTGAATTCAAAGGAAACTAAAATTGACAAAATTGAAAAAAATGGGAAGAAGATCTAATGAACAAGAAGCTGTTGTATCATAAATTATGGAATGTTAGTTTTTTTTTTCTAACAAAATGATAAATTATGAAATGTTAGTTTTTTTTTTCTAAGACAGACAAATGAAATGAGGAAGAAAGATTGAATTTGTTGTGGAGACAGAAAAATAAAATAAGGAATACAAATATTCCTTGAAATTGCAATTCATTTTATTTAACGAAATACAAATATTTTTAATGTATATAGAGAAAAAAATAATTACAATTGAAAAAAAAAAAAGAAAAAAAATATATATATATCACTTATTTTCAACATATTGAAAATAAGTTCAAAAAAATATAGAAATTGAATAATATTTTTCAATAAGATGATTAACCAATACCATAAAATTATACTTTAATATTATATAAATATAGTATATCTTAATCATCAATAATTATACTTTATATGTATGTATTAATTACACTTAAATCCATTTCACATACTCATTGTTTTACAAGAGATTTTTTCATTTATTTATTTTTATTTATTTATTTTATAATATTCTTATTATTATTAATTTTACAATATCATAAAAAAAGTGTTTAAAAATATTATATATAAGCAATATTTTTTAAATCGGGTCGGGCCGGAATATAACAAAAAAATTAAAGTTAAATCGGGTTGGACCAATAAAACTGGTTGAATCGATCCAACAGGGGAAACATCATAAAATTAAAAATTAAAAATTAAAAAAATTATACAGAACCAGTTGGACCGATTCAACTAATTTTTCTTGTTCAACCTGATTTAACCTTAAAAATAGTTTTTTTGGGTGTTCAAGACTGTTACAGACTCCAATTTCCAATCGAACCGACCGGTCCGATCCGATTTTGAAAATATTGTTTTAAATATAATATCTTTAAATACTTTTTTTATGATATTCTGAGAATTTTAATATAATTATATGAGAAATTATAATTTTTTTAATAAAATTATCACATTTGGTCATTTAAGTCTTTTGACAAATTATCACAAAATCCGCATTTGATCCTTTAACTATTGTAATTTTCAATTTTAATCCTTCTTAAGATCAAAATTGGACATAAATGATCAAAATTGAACAAAAAAAATGACTAAAATTAAAAATTCAAAAAGATACAATATCATTTGTAATTTGTGGGTTTAGTAATACTTAGTGGATAATTTGTTATAATTCTTTTGTAATACTAATATTTAAAAATTGCTGAAGGCATGAAATAATAATCGGAAATTGGTGGTGAAATCCGCGGGTGTTAATATACGTGGAGCACAATGATTGGGTTGGTATACCGTTTCCCCAGATGTGATTCCACACCTGATTACTTCAAATTCTATCTTGTAGAGCAGAGAACTGTTGAGGTGATTCAGTGCAGAGCAAAGAGATGGCATCTGCAACACTCTCTCAACCACCTGCTTACAGAATCCCCCTAATACCCTCCTCCTCCTCTCATATTACTTCCTTCTCATCTGCTGCCTTTACTGGAATCTCTCCTCCAAGAATCATTTCCACCCATAAAACATACGCAAAGTTTGAGAAATTCCCACCCCAAGAATCTAACCTTGAAGATGAAGATGAAGATGAAGATGGCCTGCAACAACAACCAATTGAACAACCTGAAGAGGATGACAGGTATAGGTTTTGATACCTTCTCTAGTATTTTGTAGATGCAATTTTTGGGTTCTGTATAGCTGAAAATGTTGGTCTTTTTTTGTTCATGTTATCCTATTTTTCTTTGACTTGTTGAATTGAGGAAGTGAATAGATGTTGATTGTGGAGGAGCAACTCTAAGTATGTTTCTTAAACGAAGTAGCCATGAATGGCATAAGGTATTTGGCACAAAAATTATGTTTGGTTTGTTAGTGTAGAGATTTTGAAAAGTCAATAATAATGTTAATGTTATATTGTGAAAAGTGGTTTAATGTAGGATACTTATAAGCGGATTCAAATGTACTGAAGTGTGTATTTTTTTAATTAAAAGAATATAGAAGAAATATGTTGGTGTGTTATGAATTACTGTATTGAGTGAGATGTGTTTTGTGGATGTGGAATACGGCTTTCAAAGGTGATCAAAACAAACACAAGTTTTGTGCTTGCACTTTGAAAGCTTGAACAAACACAAGAAAACATGGTGTGCACATCAAAAGGATGCTCCATTTATTTTTGTGATTGGTTCATCCTATATTTTGGATTTTTTACCTAGCTACATGTGGATCTTGATCTTACCTCCTCTATTTATGCAATCATGATTTATCTAGCTTGGTGATCTTTAGGGAAACAATTTTATTATAGTTTTTCTTAGGAAAGCAGGTTGTAATATTCATGACTTAGAAAAACTGTCTGAGTTCCAAATGATAAATACTAGAAGTGTATATTTCATGATAATATTGACCTCTTACAATTTGACCTCAAGCCTAATGGAAACTAGTTCTTCGTATTGCTATATGTCAAGCTTTTTTATTTTTATTTTTTTGGTCAGAAAAATAATTTTATTAATCAAATGGGGTTTGAGACTTTGAGTGAAATTAATTAGGTTTTATCCATTTTTTAAAAATGTATCTCCTTTTCGAGTTCAATTGATTTTCTGTTTTAAATTAAGCATTTTGATATGCATTCCCATAAAAGTCAGTAAAATGTCATTAACGGGGTTGGAATTATCTGTTAATCTATGCTGTGCCTTGGATTCATCCAATTTGTGTTTCAGTTGCCTGCCTTCTGATTTGGAGGGTGCAGTTTCTCAATCTGGCCAAGCAAGTGCAGAATTTGTTTCTTCGGGAGGAATGAGAGCAATAGTAAGTGTCTGCTGATTTTTCTACACCATTACAGTTTGCTCCCCCTAGATATAATGATGGACAGCGGCAGTTATATGTTATTCCCTAGTTCAGAACCTCACAACCTTACAGAACCAGGGAAATGGTTGCCCAGCTCTTTAGTGAATAGTAACTTATTTCTGCTGTGGTAGAAGTAGAAGTGAGAGTGAAGGATTAACTACTCATATCCATGATAAATTTATGTAGTACTCCTACTCCATACGCCTGACTATTGTAGTAGGATTTTACCAGATGTCTGTCGCTGTAGCTAGTTTCTTTGCAATGACCTCTTTTTTATCTGTAGGTGGAGCTATTGATTCCACAGTTTCAGTTTCTTGATGATGAAGGGGCACAATTTGAGCTTTGGCAAATGTCAAAGGTCTTCTTGGACACGCTTATTGAAGAAACGGGTGGCCAGGTTGGTTCGTCAAATTATGTTACTATCGACTGGGATTCATGTCTGAAGATTATGAGCTAGTATATGAACATATCGTTGTTAATACACCCCCACACACACATGAACATCGGGTAAGCTAGTGGCTTAAAGAAGGATCTGTTCTATCACAATATCCATGCCACCAAACATATTAATGTTTATTTGTTGTTTCACACATTGTTGACTTCATTGTCTCAAAAAACCTATCTTTTCTAGCCAAGCAGTGGCATTTCTAGTTCCACCAAATGTTCCCCAATTAATTAAGAAATAATATAATTTGGTGATAGAGAGTCAAAGCCATATTTCCAGATGCCGGTGCTGCTGCCATGCTAAAGTATCAGTGGAAAGATGCTGCATTTGGTTTCGCAAGGTAAATTATGCATAAGTTTGTCCATCTATGACTCCTACAATGTATGTGAAGTTGTGAATAGATAATCATTAATCTTTTACTTTTCTGTAAATTGATATTAATGCATTCACCTAATACAGCCACTCTATTCATTCAAATGCAATATGCATTACTTTGTTTAATTCTTCTCCTTTGAAGGTGTTATCACTTTTATGTGATTCTAATTTTTCGTCCAGTTTAGGTGACCGAAAGCCTGTGACTAGTGAAGACGAGATTGTTGTGATGGTGGTTCCTGATTATCAGATGTTGGAGTATGTTGAAAAAATTGCGTCTGGCCTCTCAGATGATCCGGTACTGTTATGTTCTCTTCATTTTTTCTTCCATGCTACTCCCTCCAACCCAGGATAACTTGCACTTTCTTTTCTAGTCCGTCCCAAAATATGCAAACTCCAAAAATAGAAACAATACACAATATCAACACCTTTCAATACTACAATGTTACAAAGATGTCGCTTTCTTTTAACACACAATTTAGTCAAAATCAATTATATTATACTTTATTCAATTAAATTACCTAAAAACCCCCTACTTTTTTACATCATTACACCAAAAGTTTTTTTTCTTAAACTACGTCCAAGTCTTCCCAGAGGGAGTACCAAATAATAATTCCACTGTTGAAACTTTGGTTCTACTACCACAAATACATTTAGCTAAGAGAATTTATTGAAATAAGTTTACATATTTTTGTTAGCCTAGGCCTCTCATCATGTGGAATCCTCGCCTTATTAGTGAGGATGTCGGAGTCGGGATCAATGTACGAAGGTTAAGACGAGAATTTTTGAGGTACTGCATTTTTCTTCTGTAGTTGGAATTGCTTCAGCCTTATTATGGTTCTGTATGGAAAAGGTTTAGGTGTAGATGGCCAGAAGTTCTCTTCATCATACTTCTCGTTTATTTTAGGGTTTGGCGCTTGTCAACACTCACACAAGATGAGCATCAAACTCTAAAATAAACCAAAAGTATGATGGAAGCATCTTAAAATGTTTGTGAAGTTTCATATTTCTTTGTCACAACTTAAGATGTGTTATTTTTAATCCGTCTACTTTGTTCACAGCACGTTTACGACTGTCTATTCGATGAAGCCTCTTCCAACTGGTGCTGTATTTAGATGTTACCCAGGGTGAGTAGTCAAACAATGCGACCAATTATCTAATCATGTTGTGTTGGTTCATGTACTTCCTCTTATTAAGACAATCTGCATCGTCTCATGGTCAGACTGTGGAAGGTCTTTTATGATGATAAAGAGAGGCCCAACAGGTATGTGCTTGCCAAGGAACTGATACGTCGCCCCGACTTAGACGACCTGCAGGTTTGTAACTCCGTCTCACAGTTCGTTTTCGACCTGCTATGGCTTTTGCTGCTGGTTGAGCTGACAAACATGTCTTGTGTTTATGGTAGACTATATTTGGAGGGCAAGACAATTTTGACAAGGGATCACCATCTTTTCTTGATCAAGCAGCTGGTCTATTCTCCTCACTCAATCGCTTCATGAAAGTCATTTCGAGATGAAAGTTAATATTTACCTTGGATATCAAAATCAAACACATCCTGAGGATGGACTAACTTGCATAAATCTATATTCGTCCAGTATGTTGTACTAATTCTAGTATGAGTATATACATATACCACCCATCTTCAAATGTGGATATATAAAGCCAAAAGTAGACGCATCAATGTTGAAACAATTTATTATTCACACATACCTATGAGCAATATACCATTTATGTACTGATAAGACGATGGTCGTTGGCAAGTTTCACCGAGTGTCCATGCAAATGTGAAGCTCTTCCTTTGCAGCCTTAATAGTGTCTGTACGAGAGAGAGTGGTGCAAAAGCAAAGCACAATCATCGTCTAATATCAATGATTATGGCGAGCTTTTAGATTAGAACCAATCAACATCCTTTCCTGAGACCTTGGCTTTCCTCTTAGGAATTTGATACCGAGAATTCTCATATTTGGCTTCAAGGATGAGAGAATATAAGAACTCTGCTTCAGCTGATGTGTCATATGGCATGTCCACAATGCTGCAAGAAACATGGAATTCAAACAAGTAAATGATATATAAGGATAGAAGGGGGTTGGGCCACTGGGGTAGGGGTGGGGGGGACATAGCATAGGTAATTATACCTATCAAGAAGTTCCTCCAGAATAATTCTCTGTGATGGTGTAACGTAATGAATGCAACTTCTTGGACACATTCCACCTGCCCGCTGTACTCGATAGTCTTCCCCATGCCCTGGCAAAGAGAAGAAGAATGGATTCATCGATCTGATATATTTTGCCATGCCGTCTCCCCAAGATCACACTCAAGTTGACACTGTTGCAAAAATAAAGGAGAAAAACCAACCTTGAGAAGCTGCATGTGCAGCACCAGTTTCTGAAGAAAACCGAAAAACATGTGGTGCTGTATCTACACATGAATATGGACAACCTGCAATTCAAAAGACTGATTAAAGACCATTTCCATCATATATAAAGTTATTGGGGAGAAAAATAAAGTGACTCTGTAAAGGTCCTTTTTTAAAACATGGTCTGTCGTTTGCCCTCTCAGAAGATTAGAAAATAAAGAACTGTTTTAAATTAATGTAATTTAGATAAATATGTATTTCATCAGAACACGTCCACTGAATAGAAACATCAAACTCAAAGCCCACTGTGGAAGACACCATTCATTCTACATTTTTTTAGGAAACACAGATGTAATGCATCATGCTAAAGAGAGACACAGTCTTACTTATTCTTGAGTTGAACGAAGAAATGTCCTGAAAGAAAAAATAGTTTTACTTTCATTTTAAGACAAAATAATTAGAATAGGCTGATTCTTTAAGCAATTGCATATTGAAAGCCAATTTTTCCAAGAATATGAAAATCATGACAACATGCATGTTCCGCAAGAACACAACTAAAATTTGGAAGAAAATTGCTGAAACCAAATTTATATTTTATGTATCATATGATGTAGCCACAAATGATATCATTTCCAGTAACAATTAAATATCCATATTCAACAAATAAAAGAATAAAAAGTAAGAGAGAATGTATGTACATATGCAGGCAGAAACAGATACAATTGATCATATAACGTTTGCCCATGTGTCGAAGTCTCTAAAATCTCATGATCTAAGGTACATACTTCTTTAAGATGCTTTACCTATCTCATTTTCTACAAACTTAGAGTCTCATACAAAAGTAGTTCTGCAAAATGAAGAATAAGCAATAGCAGGCTAATTATTTTGTATTTTTCTCGGCATGGCAATTGCCAGGTTTAATGCTTAGAAATATAAACACACACACACACACAATTCACATATTTACAAAATAGCATTCAGATAAACAAAGTGGTCGTACCCTTGCCAAAGCAAAAAACCTCATTGACAAAGACATCAAACGCCTCACATTCTGGTTGGTCAAATGGATCCATACATTCTCTGCAAAAAAAATAATAATAATAATTATTATTATTATTATAATTGGATGAACGTTATAAATTATTGCAAAAACATCATTTATCAACATGGATTAATGGATACTGAAATCACGTGGGAAGTAGCCTACAGCACCCAATGTGTTTATTCACAAGAAGAAAGAACTTCATAATTAACCACCCATAATTAAGAAAAATGTGATTAATCATAGTTGTTTAATGTTAAAATTTGTAAGTATAAGAACTTCGAGCTTACGACATTTCAAATTCTTAAACCATATCAAAAATGAATTTGAGTTTCAATAAATAAAAGGATTCATATAAATTTATTATTGAAATGAATAAACTCTTGACAGCTTAATAAACTACAGTCTACAGAGGAAACTGACTGTTGTAACTTGTTAGATAGACATCTTATAAAATAAGAAATAAAATATGTAATCTGCCAGTAAGTTGTATATTACATTCTGAAGTCACACCCCTCAACAATCACTGTCACCACAAGCAGCACACATAATTAAAAAGAAGGAATTTTGTCTCATGAAAGAAGTTCAAAACTCTGTGGTCAAGCAACGCATCACCACTACAGTCTACAAGGTCATACATGACACATTTACCACAGTCCACCATTAACCTCACAAGCCATATTCATAGATATCCAGCAAAGGACTTTCAAAATAACAATACATAATAGTTATAACTTCAGCTAACACTCAACAAGAAGAAGCATTTGAATATATCGCCCTGTTTACCTTTCAATAATTTCTGATTTGCTGCAGTTGGATAAAATCTGTTCGTAGCAAATTAGTTTTAATTAGCCACCCTCTAATCAAGATTTAGAACAGAACCACACAATACTAGAATTTTAGCCAAAGGCCTAAGACAATGAAGATAAATGGGAAGGGTATTACACTGATGCATACATATCAGTATCAGAAATTCGAAACGAGCAACAACATAATGATATCTAAAGTAACAGATTCATAAGAATCAACTAATAAAGTGCAGCAAGTCGATTGACTTTCACTGGAAATGCATTCAGATGACAAAGAACATACAGCCAAATGCAGTATAAACTCAATGCAATCAGAGAAAACATAATATAGATAAACAATACTCATAGAAAACCACATCGATAGAAACAATTACCTCATAGGCTTGAATCACGTGACGAATCATAGCATCCGAGTTCTTCCCATCTCTCATCACATCTGGATGAAACTGCTTCACCTGCAACCCATTCAAGCCACGAATTAATAGAAGTGGAGAAAACGAAGAGATTGAATCAGTACCGAAAACCTAAATCAATTTCCACATCCTGGAAACACATAATACACAAAATTTCAAACCTTGTGAAGAACGAAAATCAATAGAACTTTCAGAAACGAAAAGGAGTGATCTCGAAATGATTACTTTGGTCCGAAAAGCAGCCTTCAATCGTGCTGATGAGCATGGAGGATCAACTAGCGCCATCAAGCCCCGTTGTACTGATCGCCTTCTCCACGGCCCGCCACCCCATCTGGTAATTTTAAAGAAGTACGTAGTTTAATAACGGTTCTATCTTCACCGATAAGCATCTCATAAAAATAAAAATAAATAGAACTCACCTACATTAAGGATGTCAATTTGAATTATAATTAATTCTATTCTTTTGACTTTTTTTCCTTCCTTATATATAAATAATTTTTCAATTTCTTTAATAATTAAAGAACAATTTTGTCTAGGCAAAGACTTTGAGACCGTTAAGGAAGACACGGATATATTCAAACCGTTATTAATGATTAAAGAACAATTTTGTATAGGCAAAGACTCCTCCGTCCCGTTTTAATATTTACGTTTTTTTTTTAAATATGAGACTCACCTAAAACAATTAATATATCATCCAACACTAATACACATACTCACTTTATATTAAATATTATATTTTTCCACCCACAATCTATTAAAATATTACACTTCTTAATTAATGTGCAAAAAGCAAACGTAAACATTGAAATGGGACGGAGAGAATATATATATATATATATATATAATAGCACAAGTTGGGACATTTTTGTCTTTTTCACTTTCCCGCCTAAAAGTCGATTTCTATTTTAGGAATGTTTTAAGTTTTAATCTTAGTCATTCATGTAATCTAAATCAATCTTAACCATCCATTGTTAATCAATTGTATAATTTTTATTGTTGTGTATAATGTAAATCATCTAATTTCCTTATTCATCACTAAAACACTAATATCTAACGCGCAGTAACCCTAGGATTATCTCTCTGATATATTTTTGCTTCTACTAAGCGTTTCTTCTGGTGCAATTCTCTTCTCCTTTCTCTTTCATTTTCTGATTTCTCTCACTTCCACCGCTTATGTTTAGAATTCATTTCTGCGTTATTTGTCGTTCTAATTAGGGCTTTACTTGGTTATACTATCATAATTTCTCTGTACATTTCTCATGATCTCAATCAAAAATAGTTTTAAGGCTTGGGTCATAATTTCTATGCTATCATAATTTCTCTGTTTAAAAATTCATTGATAATCTCAATCTCATTACTCATAAATTGTAATCATATTTTTTTAGGGAATAATGCTTTATGGTCTCCCACCACATTTGAGTAATTTAACTTTTATACCTTTCCTCTTTTATTTATTTATTATTTATTTTTTTTTGAGTAATGATTTCATTATTTGATTAGGGATGTTAGGGTAGTGTTGAATGTTGTATGATTTCACATAGTATATTTAATGATTTGCAATCTGATTAAATATCCTGTGTTGATATCAATGCGTGGAAGCATAATACTATCTTTGGAATGTGATTACATTTTGTTGAATCCACCAACATGAATTAAATTGTTTTTGATATGGGTTGGATTTCACACAGTATAATTTACTCATAGTTGTTTCAATGTACTAGAGAATATATTTTGGTATTTGAGTAAATTTTGATTCTATATTTATGGCAATTATGTTTATTACAGTTAATCTCTTATATGAAGAGATTGGTAACATATACTATATTATATTTTGTTGATACTCTGTCCTTTTTTTCTCTTTTCTATTTGAAGTAAAAATTAATATCTTTTACTTTTATTTTGAAGTAAATTACACTATATTTTAAAATTTTCTGCAGATGGGATGTTTATTTATGAAATATGACAAAGAGAAAATATGACCTCCCCTGTCTCCTTAGTAAGTCCATCATCAAACTTATTTGTGAATTATTTTTTTGTTCTTTTAAGTGTTGTATGATAATTTTTAAGTTTTTGTGAAGAGAGTTAATTGTTCATTAGTGTTTACTTTTTCTTTGCAATTTGATTCCCCTTTTCTTTCAACATAATACTTTTTTGGTTGAATCTTCAGAACTACAGTCATATTCCTGTTTTTAACATGAGTGTCTATTTTTATTTTAGATTTTAATATCAATCTTAAACTATTCTGAAACATAAGGTGATATGCTGAGGTTGATATAATTCATTATATAATTAGTGACGATAAGTTAATTCATATTTCTCAGAAATGCGATTTTGCAAACAGGTTGGTGAATTTCTTTGAGTTGAATTATATAGTGTCTTTGGTGAATTCTTAAAATTCCATACCTTTATGTATGCTCTCAGTTCTATATATGTTTCTTATACACTATTTTAGTTGTGCCTTGCACCTTCTTGGCAGTGACGTTTAACTTCTCATTAACTATCAAGTTTAAGTATAGAGATGCTATGTTTAAGAGATGCGTCTTAAAACTTGAACAAGACTTAGATGCTATGTTTTATAGGCATGGTGATAAATGAGGTAACCTTTCTTGAAACGAAAATTGTATGTGAACATATTTATGAATTGATTCTTAATGGAATTTTAGGTGCATTTCTTTTTCACACGTTCATGTGTTGATTTTTTGGGCATATTTTTCCTAAAATCTTCAAAATATTTAATAGTTAATCCAAGTGTAAATCTCATGGGGAAAAGAGTAAACAAGGAGTGTAAGTGCATTGGGGTTGTGTATTGTAGATTTTGCCATTTCAAAAAATCTATGTATATGCTTCCTTGGTTCCTCCATGTAAATTTTGGTGAACAATTTGTTATCTTTTTTTTTTAGGATACTTGACTTTGTTAATTCTTGATATGGTCGGTGCAACAACCTTTCAAGGTAGTCTGTGTTTCATAGGGTTGTGATTTAGCTTCTAAAAACTTGAGAGCTGCAACGAAACAAAATGAAGGGGAAAAAAATTCAGGTTGTTTGTGTTTATAGTGTTGTTCCTTTTTTTTTGGTTTGTATAATGTTGAATAATTTCCGGATAAAGGTTGATGGCAATCATTCAGGTGTTTTTCGACTTACATCAGAAGACCTTTATTTCAAATTTTTTTGATAATTGGAATCCGTCATTGCATTGATATTATTTGTTGCACTTGCAGCTTTCTGATGGAACATTTTCTCACTGGCCATGGTGTAGTTATTTTAAAAAATCCAGGTAATTTTTGGCCAATCAGTTCTCACCAACAAATATATTTTTATATCTCATTTACATGTATAAATAAATACAATGTTCTATAATATGAGTATATGTGGGTTGTTAGGATTTATCCTTAATCTCTAATACTCTCTAAGAATGTACGCATTTCAGTCGTGTCTTTCAATTTTGTATGATTTCTCTTATCTAAACATATGCAGTGAAGCTTCAAGATGTGATTCAATTTTTTCTCCTTTTGCTATCCAGATAATCTGTATATAGTCCTAACAAGTTTTTTGTAATTTCCTCTAATTAGATTATTTTGTGGTTGTTGGGAAGCAAATAATGGGTCAATTTAATTTGTTTGATATTTTTTTCTTTTAGTTTTATTTATTTATTCGCTAAATTTATCTTCATTTGCAGAGTATGAAGAGGCTAATCTTGATGATTATGATTACTTTTCTGATGATGGCAACAGCTATGGTTCGTACACTTTATTGGTGTCCTACCGTATTCTGTAGTACCACTGATTTATTGTTTAAAATGATCAAGATGTTCTTCTTTCTAAGATATGGATTGTGACCTCTTATTTTAAATTCATGTCTGCCATGTACATGCCAAAACTTAGAATCACACCACGTGGTTACATTTGAGATAATTAGCACTGTTTTTATTCAAATCTATAACAGACCAAATTTATTTGTATTTTTTTATACTAAATGTGGCTTAACGTATATTTGCTATTTGTTTGGTATATTTTTTTTTATTCGCTGAATTTATCTTCATTTGCAGAGCATGAAGAGATTGATCATGAACATTATGATGACTTTTCACGGTAACAGTTATGGTTCGTACACTTTATTCGTGTCCTACCGTATTCTGTAATACCACTGATTTAATGTTTAAAATGATCAAGATGTTCTCTTTTCTAAGATACACTACAAAAAACTGCAAGATTACCGACGGAAAAAATCCGTCGATAACATATGAAAAATTCATCGGTAAATAATTACCGACGGAAATGGATTTGTCGTGAAAACCTGCGTCGGTAATTTTTTAGCGACGGATTTTTTCGTCAGTAAAGAAATATTTTCGTCGGTAATAATTCAATGTCAATTCATCAGAAGTCATAATATAGTGACGTTTTTATCGACGGAATATTCCGTCGGCAATCTGGAATATTCCGTCGGCAAGATTACCGACGGAAATAATCCGTCGGTAAATTCAAAATTCAAAAATAAAATAAATAATAACTTACCGACGAAATTTTCCATCGGTAATTTTACCGACAGAAAAATCCGTCGATAAAATGCGAAAGTAAAAATAAAAAAAAATGACGGAAAAATCCGTCGATAAAATACGAATGGAAAAATTAAAAAAAAAATTCAATTTAATAAATTTTCAAAAAAAACCACCTAATATAAATTCTTCACTCAATATAACATTAAAATTCATCAGAAAACTCTACATAATTTCAAATATCTAGAGCAAAAGGTTGTTTCTAAATTTACAGCAATTTTGGGTAAGTAAAGTACAAGAATTTGGTCAATCTACTTCAATTCCTATTACATCAATTAAGAACAAATAGAAAAATTACTTCATCTAAATAATTGAATATGATCCCACAAAAACAAAAATTGGTATATCTTTGTCATCACCTTTTTTCTCTGTTGTTTTGATTCCAAAAGCTTTCACCCAAAGCAAACTGCTGACTGGATTCCTAACACAATAGAAACACTACTTTGTTACAAAAAGAAGTGGTCACAAAAGTGATATAACAAAACATGTTAAAATTCTCAAGTAACTAAAAGAAACATACATTTGTACTCTGCTGAAATTGTGATCTACGATTTTGCATAAACCTCTGCAGAGCAGAAACCTGCCATGACAGTTTACCCGTAATCAATCTCCACACACTCTAACTGATGTAAATGCAGAATAAATTTCAACCCCACCACTGATATCCAGTAACATACTTTTCTGCACTACAAATTTCGATGAATGTTCTTCCAAAACAGAAACCTTGAGCACTCACACACCAGCTAGATCACAATATTTTAGTTTTCAAATTGACCTTGAGCATACTTTTAATATATAATTCACAAGCCGTTACTAGGTAAAGAGAAAAGTCACAAGACATGGCAAAATGTACATCCTTATTTCCCAAAGATAAGGAAGACCATTTAAACTAACAGTATATCTGCCAAAACATACGAACACATATTACAGTGCCACCACCCCAAAAAAGTCTCCCTTCAAAGACAGATTAAAATCTAAGCAGAAAAGGCACAAATTATGCTGACTATTTCAATGCTCAAGAAAAAATATTGGACATTAACATGATGGTATTTATTTAATCCTCCACAATATATATTTGTTTGAGGTATATCTTATGTTATTTTAGTGTGACTCATGTTTGTCTGTATGAAACAAAACAATTTATGGCGGATGATATGTAAAACAGAAAAAGGAACAGAATCAGTTCATACTTTCTTATATCGAAATTGTGGTATGACTACACTAATTCATCTAAACTACTTGTGTTTTAATTCTTCTATTTTAATTTCATGTATTTACAATTTATTCCAAATTTTGATGTACAGAAACACATAAATTGAATAACAAAGGATCATCTTTTTTCTCACTTTATAAGCAAGTAATCCAGATAACTATCCAACCAAATAGATGCATACCTCCAATTTATCCTCCTTCGCTTTGTGGTGTGGGGAAGCAAACGAAATTCCTCGGTCAAGCGAAGACACACACCAACATTTTCGGGGGAAACAAAGTCCAGAGCAACTTTAATGCAAGACTACATACCACAAAACAAGAAAGATAGCATTTGTAATGAATATTAACAGACCAGAGTTCAGCTGACAAAGAGTTATGCAAGGGCAAAAGGAAAAGAAAAACTAGTAACAACAGTAGTGGACTAATTATAAAGTTGCAGCATTTTGTGTAGGGGGTGGATCATTATTAGCACTAATTTAATTAACCTCATCAGATGATTGTCCAAGTAAAAGATGAGCAACAGGATTGGATATCTTCTTCAAGAACTTTAGCCAAGGATTTTGGTAAGATAGCTCAGCAATGCAATAGTGAATCAGCCTCATGAAAAAACAAAACACTACAGCTAATTCTAAGATTTACTATCACGCGTATGATCATGAAAAGTATGCACTAATTTTAGTATCAGAGCGAGACAATGCTGTATGACAATCATTACTGTTACAAGGAAAAGATCTATGAGCCTTCTTTCACAGCGCTAATCTCAATTAATGTTCACTGTAAAATCCCTTTTCCAGGGCTTCTAATCAAGTCACGGGAATGCACACACAACAAATAACAGAAACAAGACTTGATGTTGAAAGAATATTCACAGGAAGGATTCCTGCCGAAGCAATATTCAGGATTCTAAAACACAAAATTCCAAATAGAAGTAAACAATTAAATACTCTCAAATGGCCCAACCATGACAGCCCATGGTTGGCCTAACAAGATGACAATAATTAAAAGATACTAATGCACTGTCACTCTGATGCAATATGCATGCCACCACAAGGATGAAAGAGTCACACACTATCAGCCTCTAAGATATCAAGCCCATGAACAATATAATTTTCAAATATGTAGTCACAAAATACATACAATCACACACGTATATATATTTATTATTACATGAAATAATTGAAATTTCTGAGAATTAATGATCCTTAAGATTTCTAACTTGATGAGGGCATCCAACAGGAATAAAAACAGCTTCACCAATATTTTGCACAAAAGTCCAAGGTTCAACTCCTATATAAAAGTTCATAATAGAGCAAATCAAGAACAATATTACATAAAGGACACCTGTAAAGTCTGAAAACAAACCAAATTCCTCCTTGAGCTTTGTTTTATGATAGGTGTTCAAGTAGAAGCTTTGGTCGTGAATGGCGTGGACAACCTATTAAATAACATCAAAAGGACATGATTTATAATAAAAAATTAAACAGTAGCATCTGAAATTAGCTGATAAAATAATTATAGAAGCGACATAGATTTGATAGGTACGAGAACAATAATCAATGCATGAAAAATCTAAGAAAAGAAGCCACATAAATAACCCAAAAGTCTATTCTGGCACAATATTTGCATAAAGAAACTGATAAAGGTGTACAAAATGATACTTATGTTTGATAATATCTCTTCCTTTTTATTCGTGCTCATATAAGGAGTAATAAATATCTTTTCAAAAAAATTAAATCAACTCTATTACTCAAAACTTTTGTTTCTCTAATTATTAGCTACTCGTAAATTATGGTCCATTACAGTGGACTTTCAATTAGCTAAATAATTATGATTAAAAGTTAGTTAGTACTCCATTAAGAAAGTAACTCAGTGATAGAAATTAACTGGTCGTTCAGTTGGTAAAAAGAAACCAGACAAATAGACTTAGTTTGAATAAAGCACAACCTTGCCATCATTTTACACAAATCATGCATAAACTGAGACCTCTCAGATGTTCATTAGTGAACTTACTTGGAAGGTCACCAAGAAGAGCAGTGAATGGCTGCCACAACCAACGGGAGTTTTCAGCTCTTGTTTCAATAGCTCGAAGCTTTGAAGCAGCAACCATCTTCATATCCTTGGTAATTTTCTGAATATTCTTAACACTCTTCATGCAATTACGAATTGCATATACGCATCAGATTAAAAAAAATTGTATGTGATTCCCAAATGAGATAAGTTAAATTAAAACGAGTCAATGGTCACAAGAATTAACATACCAATTTGAGTCGAAATAGAGCGAACTCCCAAGAAAACTTGCTCCCTGTAGGCATTTGCTTTCTAACTTAGATGCAAAAATAAGGAAAATATATATCTGATAATAAATACTACTATATCACATCAACTACACATGGCAGACCTGCTCCCTGTAGGCATTTGCTTTCTAACTTAGATGCAAAAATAAGGAAAATATTTATCTGATAATAAATACTATAGCACATCAACTACCCATGGCAGATTAAAGTGTAAAGCATGCTAAAAGATCACCAAGCAAGAAATGAAACACCCACCAATTACATCAGAAGTGCAATTTTTTTTTTAAACTAATGGCAATCATTTGAAGGTGAGACAAATACCATTGCAAAATCTAATTTTGGAGATTTCAAAGTGATTTGTAAATTAAAGTGTAGCATTTCAGACATGGGCAAACATTATGCAACTATCAAGTAAGAAAATTGAATTCTTATACCTTGACTCTGCAACAAAGAAGCTCCGAAATCTGTAAACTTAAGAAGTTATTTAGGTTCCATTGAATTGAAATTCTTCTAATTGAAATCAACGTATTATGAACCCTAACCCCTAAATCTAAGGACTCACATTCCCCCCAAATTGAAGAAACCTAATCCATGCCCTCAACCTCCATCATTCAAGCATCAGCATATAAACAGCAGCTGAACGGTACAGCCATCACCACCACCACCACCGTTGCTTTCTCTCTTCCATCACCTCTTCCATTCCCATCACCCCCGCTATTCTCCGACCCAACAGCAATCTCTCTATCTACGATGACTCACGCCTCAGGTTGGCTCAGTTCCTCAAAATCGGCTCGAACTCGAATTCTAGATCCAGGCGAGCAGCTTCCCATCGCCATATAAAAATCAAACAATCCTTCAGCAACAAGAGTGACCGGTGACAATAACGGCAACGAAAGTGGCTGGCGGCGAGAGCGAGTGGTGACTGTAGCAGCAGCGGAGTGGAAGAGAGGTGGAAGGAAGAAGGGTGGATTTGTTTTCTTAGGGCTGGTAGATTCGTAATGAAGACAGTCGTAATACTTTTTCTTAGGCAGACCTAATACATTAAAAAAACTTACGTTACCGACGGAATTACTCCGTCGGTAAATTAAAGGCCATTTTTTTAAATAAAGTTTTATATTTACCGACGGCTTTAATCTGTCGGTAACGTAAAAATTATTTTTTAAAAAAAAAAATAAAATTGTATATCTTTACCGACGGATTAAATCCTTCATAAATTAAAGACCATTTTTTTTAAATAAAGTTTTATATTTACCGACGGATTAAATCTGTCGGTAACGTAAAAACTATTTTTTTAAAAAATAATAATAAAATTTTATATATTTACTGACGGATTAAATCCGTCGGTATTAAAGTCTCAAATTAATTTTTTTTTTATAAAATTTATTATATTTACCGACGAAAATAATCGTCGATAATTTTTCGGGATTTAATCCCTCCAAAATAATGATGGATTTACCGACGGAATAAAAAATCATCGCTAATTCCGTTGATAATCCGTCACAAAAATCGTCGGAAATTTCTTACGGTAATTTTTTAAAAAAATCATATTATATCAAAAAAATATCGGTATTCTGTCGGTAATCCGTCGGCAATTACCGACAGAAAAATTCATCGGTATTCCGGCAGTTTCTTGTAGTGATATGGATTATGACCTCTTATTTTAACTTCACGTCTGCCATGTACAAGCCAAATCTTCGAATCACACCACGTAGTTATATTTGAGATAATTAGCTCTGTTTTTATTCAAATCTATTGCACCATTGGTAATTTACTTCTTTTGTTCATCTATTGCATAACTTTCTGATTAACAATGAGGTGAAGCGTGTTCATAGTGTACTGTGATTTTGAAAGTCCACAAGGAAAGAAAATTGGGGTCCATCTAAAATATCCTTAGAGTCTCATTTGAATTTGACCCTTCTTGGGGTCTTCGGCTTTTTTTATGTTCCTTATTAATTAAAAATAAATAAAAAATAATAGGGTACCAGTTGTTATATTCTCTTAAAGCCGTATGATTCGTTTGGTTCCCTCATTTTGGACTTACCTGTAATTTTCTAATATTAGTTTGGATGTCCAGATTTATTGGTATAAGTTTTCATGTGTGCAAAAAAATTCTATCTTATATCTTTGAGTTTGGTATTTCTGTAATTTAATTCTCATGCTCCTAGGAAATGTTGCATTGTTCTTCAGGGTTTCCATGACTTTTGCATATAATTTGAGTCACTCTCCTTAATTAACTTAGTAGTGCAAACGTATGAGGAAGCTTATTTTTACTTCCTTTTGAGTGCATTTATTGAAACTCTGATACACCTTTTGAAAGAATGATTCCGGAACAAGTTTGATTTTCTTTTGGAATAAACAAGAGTGCAAGGAAAAAAAGAGAAGATAAGAATGATTCCGTAGTAAGTTTGACTTTCTTTTGGAATAAACAAGAGTGCAAGGGAAGAAAAAGAAGTTATGAATCATTAAGTTGTGTTGGGTAATGAATGCAATTTTTCTTTTCTATTGAATTTACTCTATCTTATTGTGCATTCCTTTAAAACTTTTAGTAAAAGATTTCAAGTTGTTATCCAATATATTTTGTTTTATTTTTTAAATTAAATGCAACTTTAAAATTTGTGTGCGAGTATGAGTAAGTCAATAAATACTTTTATAAAAATTGATTCAATAGATAAAACATTGAAGAATGGTGAGTTCACTGTATTTCCTGTTCATTGTTGATTTGTGTTGTTGAGTTACTTATGTATCTATTAATTGTGTATGATTTGTGGATTGAATCATGGATTTATCTAAATGAATTTAAAGATTGAATCAACCATAAGAACATGATGGATCATTGAAGAATAAGAAAATAAGAAATTGCATGATTGCACTCAGTATAAAAATTCTATACTCTTCAATACACTATTGTAGTGGACACGTAAAAGTTAAAACCCTCCAAACATAAAGAAAAGAAATGACAAGTTTGCTCCCTTTTCATTTTTACTTTTCTGTTTTGTTCAGTCTCCAATTATTTTCTTCCCATTGATAAGCAATAATGATATTTTGCTTTTTTAATCTGCATATTTAATCTACATAAAAGGCAATAAAACTTTTTGTTATCTTAATGAAGTGATTAGTGTAAGATGAAACACTCATAAACTTTGTTTAACGAAGAAGATTGTTAGCTTTTGTTTATTATGTTTTAACTCCCCTGGATGTCGGTGTATCATTTTCTTTTGAGGCAATGCCTTTGGCTATATGTCTAATACTCCATCCGTCCGCTTCTAATGTATCCATTTTACTATTTTACGCGTCCGCTTCAAAGGTATTCATTTCTCCTATTTAGTAAAAAAGTACACAATATGGTCCACCACTTTCCTCTAATACAACTACTCACTTTACATATAATAATAATATTCCTTAATCCACGTGCAAAAAGCAAATTGATACCTTAGAACTGGACGGAGGGAGTACTTTTTTTTTTTTTTGCTCTTTCCATCTTACCTTCGTGATTAATAAATGTAGGTAACTTTGTAATTTCGTAAAATGAAAAATCTAATTCATATATACAACTGCATTTGTTGGTGTTACATGCATAAGTTTGATTATCTTTTAAGAAACTCTTATTCATGAGTAGTGAAAAATCTTATACATGAAAAATCTTATTACATGCACGGGTTATAGTCCATAGGTTCAACGTAATTTGTGCTATTTCGTTTAGGGAAAACATGTTAATAAGAGAAAATTTGTAGAATCAATTAATTTTGCTTATACAGTAATACAATGACATATTAACAATTTTTGAATTATGATTTTTCTGTGTGATTAGTTCAGAGTATGTTTATCATATGCTAAGTTTAATGATTCATAAACTACTATTTTTTATTTTTAATTCTTAATGATGTTGCAGATGGCCTTAAAGCTCTCTGCGAGATGAACATTATACAATATGATCTAAAACATAGGTTTGCAAACAAATTCAGCTCATCATTTGTCTATGTGGTAAGGCATTAAATGTATGTAAGAGATTAAATTTGTTATTCTTTTAAGATTTCAACAAAGAAGTTCAAAAGATAAATACTATTTGTTAATATATTATTTCATTAAATTAAAGTTTTGGTTTATAATTTTATAACTTCAGTCATAGTATTTAATATTTATAAATGTGTAACACATAAATACATACAAGAAATACATAATTTTATCAAATTGATATAAAATAAATTCGATGAATATAAGGAGATCAACACGTATGAATAGTTTCGTTCCAAAACTCAACGTCTTAAGGGTAAAATAAACAAATATTCAAATAAAATAAAATTTAATTTATAATATGCAATCTTCAAATTTATTTAATCTGTAAATTTTTACGGTTATACAACTTGATAAATTAATCCTATAACTTTATTTGTCTTTAAATAATAAATATCAAATATTAAAACAAATGTTAAACGTAATCCCGTGCAACGCACAGGCCAAAACGCTAGTACATGTGTATATGTATAGCGGTGCGGTGAAAAAAAATAAAAATTACATCGTTATGGCAGTGCGATTTTCTCCAATATAAATAAACTACGATTTATGTAAATATATAATTAAGGCGGTGCAATTCAGTGCGATGCGGGCGGTTTGAAAGGTTTTAAAAAATTTATGCTCCTCTCTACCGAATGTATAGTTTTGATGATTTTTTTATTGTAAAAAATTGTCTCATTTAATTTAAGAAAAGTAGTACTCCTACTCACTGTTTTTAAAATCGGATCGAGCCGGCTGGTTCAACCGGGAACCGGGGCCGAGACCGGTTTGAAATCCCCTAAAAACCATTTTAGCAATTAACCCGGATTAAACCGGTGAAAATCGGAATAATCAGTGAACTGGTTAAATCGAAAACTCGCCGATTATGGAAGGAAGAGAAATCGCCGAACAAAATCACCCAACCCAGAGAGAAAATCAGAAGGAGGAAGGTGAGTTTGGATGGTGCTTCAACATGGGAATGGGTTCAGACGACGTTGACGATGAAGGAATTGATCTCGAAGCAGAGGAAGAACTTGCCGATGAGGTTCACAACTGCGGTCCGTCATTTATCAGTTGGGAGACATAATCGCGGCGGTCAAATTATAGCGAGGAGAGGAAGAAACTTGATGACAGCTTTCTCTCTCTTTCTCTATTGAAGGGCGTGTGAGGTTGAGAGAGAAATTTTTCATTTTTCTTATTTTAGTTTGATAGATTGCTAGTGGCATAACTACCCTTCCTGCAATTCCTTTCACAAAACTGCCCTTTGATTTTTTCTTATTTACAAAACAATTCAAATTTCATATGACATCTGTCCATCAGTTATGAAAACTGGAAAGTAGCTAAATTTTCTTTTTTTTTTAATATCATAAATAGATATGTGAAAATTTTTAAATAATGAAAATAATGTATAAAATCATATACTATAAAATAATAAAATATTATTGAAAATAGGTAATTTTCATTTTTACGGTTGAACTGGCGGTCCGACCGGTCCGACCGATTGAACCTCGAACTATTGAGGACACCGGTTCACGTCTTTCGGTCCGA
Source organism: Pogostemon cablin (assembly GCA_023678885.1). Taxonomy (NCBI): domain Eukaryota; kingdom Viridiplantae; phylum Streptophyta; class Magnoliopsida; order Lamiales; family Lamiaceae; genus Pogostemon; species Pogostemon cablin. The sequence goes on from CM043000.1 coordinate 2,552,633, forward strand.
TTATAAAAACGCTGCTCCTACTATCCAAAAAATACTTGGTGGCACAAAAAAGTAACGTATGGAGTATTATATAATTGACTCTAACTAAATTGTTTGTAAAAGGAAAGTATATTTTTTAATATTAAGGATTGTAAGGTTATTAATGTTGTGTATTATTATAGTAATAATGATTTTATAACATAACAATTACCATTAATATAATTATCTAATATTTATAAATTAATAATACGTTTTAATTAAAAGAAAATTTTATTGGTTTTCTTATTAATAAATAGAGAAAGTATTATTTTTTAAATAAAAAAGTCATTAAAATATGAAGAGTATTAAAGTTTGACCAAAAAAATTACTTTGTCCCATTTCAATCTATACATATTTTTATTTTGTGTGTTCCATTTTGATTCTTTATCTTTTCTTTTTGATATATATGAAACTCATCTAAAACAATTAATATATGAGATTCACACCTAACACTACTACACCTACTTAAGTGATTAATTATTAATCCCTCCGTCCGCTCGAAAAATAGTCTTTTACTTTTGTACACGTTGATTAAAAATATTATTATTTAATGTGTAGTGGGTAGTTGTATTAGTTGAAATGCGAGCCTCATGCTTTAATTATATTAGTAGATGTGTATGTGAATATAATGTATCTAAAAAAGAAAATAAACTTATTTGAGGAGGATGATCAAAATGAAAAAAAAAAAAGAAAAAAAAACTTCATCGAGCACGCAAGACTTTGCCCTTATTTACCTTCCTTTAAAATAGATGCATTTTACAATTTTGCCATGTGACTCTTCAAATGGAAGAGATAATAAATAAATGAAAGAGAGGGAGCAAATAAAATAATTGATAGATTATCGTTTTATAAGGTCTGGAAATATGATACAATCCCACCCAATTAATTTGGCCCACAAAGTGGCTTGTGAACTCGAAAAAAGATGTCAAAGGATAATCTATATGCCTATCAAGTAGGCAGGTGAACTCAAAGATGTCAAATGGATAATTTATAGGCCCATTACACACAATAAGACCAGTTTTTTGGATTGTCGGGGTTCTTTGATTCTCTTTAACCTTCATTTGCAGGGAGGGTGCACACACGCTCTAATAATTTACCTTGATTTCGATTAAAGTCATCGAAATATTTGCGAAATGAAAAGAATTGATAAATTATCATTTTATTAGGTCAGAGCATGTGGAAATATTTGCGAAATGAAAAGAATTAAGTACTTTCATATCCTTGTCTATACTACCTCCCACAGTGAAAATTGATCCATAAAATACTGAATAAATAAAAATATTGTAATTATCAGGAAATCCCTAGTCCATCGAATTGCGTAATGTTTTTGATTTGATTAAAGAAATCAAACGAACGGTGTCGCATTTTCCCTTTTTACACATTTTATTAATATTACCAAACTAAAATTCCAGAATAATATCTCGATTCCTACCTACTCAATTCTCACAATCTTAAGTTAAACAGTTCGCCCGATACTTTTACCCAAAAAAACCAGTGAGCGCGATTTTTATTCCGATGATATGAAAAGTTTAGATTAAAAGAGAAAAATAAAAATCGGAAAGTGTAACACGAAAAAATAATTATCATGATTTCGAACAAATCTTAACAGATCTAAACATTAAACAGAAATAACGAAATCATTTGTTGTTATTGCAGCCACAGATCTTATAAAGTAGAAGAAGAAGAAGAAGAAAGGGGAGAACAGATCGAAAACCTTGGGTATGGGAGGGATAGGAAAGGAATATTCCGTCGACGGCGAGGTGAATAGGAAAGGAATATTCCGTCGACGGCGAGATCCTTACCTATCGCTCCCAACCGAACGCTTCCGACTACTTTTCTCTCCCTTTTCTTTACCATCCGCCGCTGTTAACCCATTCACAGCCACTTGGGGTAAATGTGAAAAGTGGAGCCTTTCAGCTAGGGTTAAAGTATTTAAAGAGTGCCATCTTGGGCCTTTGTAGAAGCCTGGCCTGGCCCATTATTCAATATACCCAGATAATGGCCCGGTTAATTTCAATATCTTGATAAATAATCTAACCCACTATTCAATATACGAGGAGAATATTTAATTTAAGAGTTTAATTGCGGAATACCTTGTACAGCGGTGCACCTAGATATTCTCAATCGTTAGATTATATTTGTACTTAATCTTCACCATTTAATAATATAAAATAATTAAAAATAACTACTCACTACCCCTCAATTTTACTTTATAATTATGTGGGTGCACCCAGAATAAGCCTTAATTTAAAATTTTCAATATGGGATAATTCAAGAATATTTGTACACTTTCAATTCTATTTTTCCCATAAAAACTTGTACACTTAAAAAATAAAAACAATACAATATCAATACCCTTAATTTAATTTAAATTTAAAAAATAAAAATTTGGTATGATTGAATGGAATTACGTTGGAATTGAATAAACTCATGAATGGATTAGAGATAGGAAATGAATGACTAAAAATATCTATTACCATGATTGGTATTGATTAGGATTAGATAAAGTAATAGAAATTACATTTTTTAATTTAATTTAAATTTCACTATTATTATTTTATTTAAATTTTAAATTGATTATAGTCTGAATAATTTAATACGTTTTAATAATTATACTAATTAAAAAATTATGAGACTAAAGATAAAATAAATATTTATATTATTTAAATTTTAAATAAAAAATTATATGTGATCTAAAAAATTATTAAATAATTTATAAAAATAAAATTTATATTTACTATTACAAACATATATATTTAATTTAAAATAATATTAATTTATATATATTTAATATTTTTATAATACAAGTTTAATTAAATATATATAAATTTTTATTTTTTAAATAATTTAAATTTATTATTTTTATTATAATGAGAATTAAAATATATTTATTTTTATTTAAATTTTAAATAATTAAATATTTATAGTAAATAATTTATTAAATTAAAATTTTATAATATGAAAATTATATGTTAAGTGAAAATATATATTAATTTATTTTAATTTTTGTAGCATTAATGAGATATAAAAATGTATTTATAATTCTTAATATGCTATATAAATAAAAATAAATAAAAAATAAAATAAATTTGATTCTTTAAAGAAAGGAATAGCTAAAGCCATGGGGTGGGGAGGAATGGTGATTCTCATGTTTGATGGAATTGACATTCTTTATGGAATTGTCATTCCTATAAATAAAACATATCAAGCATTGGAATGAGATTAATATTAGGAATGATGATTACATTTCAATCTCATTCCTTCCTACCAATCATGTCCTTAGAACTCGTTTGCTAAAGGGTGTGGGATATAGAGGTATATTGGGATTTGTTTGACTTATTGTTAATTAATTGTATTGATATTTGGTATTATGGAAGTATGAGATTGTTGATATAAAGGTATTAGTTATTTTATGTTAAAAAACTAAGATAAATTGGCGAAGGTATTTCGTTGATGCATACATATCACTATCAGAAATTTGAAACGAGCAACAACATAATGATATCTAAAGTAACAGATTCATAAGAATCAACTAATAAATTGCAGCAAGTCGATTGAATTCCACTGGAAAAGCATTAAGATGATAAAGAACATACAGCCAAATGCAGTATAAACTCAATGCAATCAGAGAAAACATAATACAGATAAACAATACTCATAGAAAAACACATCGATAGAAACAATTACTTGATAGGCTTGAATCACGTGTGTAATCAAGGCATCCGAGTTCTTCCCATCTCTTATCACATCTGGATGAAACTGCTTCACCTGCAACTCATTCAAGCCACAAATTAATAGAAGTGGAGAAAACGAAGAGATTGAATCAGTACCAAAAACCTAAATCAATTTCCACATCCTAGAAACCCATAATACGCAAAATTTCAAAAGAACGAAAATCAAAAGAACTTTCAAACGAAAAGGAATGATCTCGAAATGATTACTTTGGTCCGAAAAGCAGCCTTCAATCGTGCTAATGAGCATGGAGGGTCAACTCCCAGCACACCGTAAGCCCATGAAGTAGTGGGCTGTTCATCATCCGACTCTTCATTTCTCTCACTAGTATAACTGCATCTCACTCTAAATGATGATGAGAGTGAGGTTTTGAATTTCGAAACAGAAATAAATGGGCGGTAGCGGGTGGGAGTGAGAAAATTGTGGCAGATTTTCTTGTCCATGGAATTGAGGAATAAGAGAGGTGAGGCTCCATGTGTAGTATAGTAATTGCAGAGTGAAAAATGTTGAATATCACACAACATTACTGAGAAATCTAACAGATGGAGAGAAAAATATCTTCTATATTTCATTATGTGTACTGAAAGTATGATGTACATCAATTTATATTCAACAAGCTGGAAGGAATATATGCCACCTATGCATGGAGATAGAATCGTCTACTCAGGGTGTACGCTAGTGCCGTGTACACCCAATAAAAAAGACTCCATTTTCAATCGAATCTTTTCCAACAATATTCAACGATGGAAAAGGTGAGATTGAATTGGTTAAATCACGAAAATTCTTGTTTCATCCTTCGTTGTCTGGAAATTCATGTGGAGGGAATTGGAGACACTTGAGAGATTAAGGGGGACGTCAGTGGTGGAATTTTTGAACGACAAACGTAGTGTTGCTGAACTATTTTCTTGTTTTTTTCTTGTGCACTTGACGAAGTATATATACTACATTTTGTTTTTAAAATTAATTAATATACTATAGGAGTACTTTAATTATAATAAAGATAAAGGGAGGCAAGCCCATTGGAAATTCCGTCTATGAAATAAGGTATATAACTTTCGTACTAAATTGTCCATTTTTGGACCAAAATATTCTCATCATGTTAGAATGTTTTATAGGGATTTCGACACCGAATCCAACATCCCCGACACCGATTCCAACATTCAATTATGTCGGATTCGATGTCGGAACTCTGACATAGCATTCCAACATGATGGGGGTATTTTGGTTCAAAAATAGACAATTGGGTATGAAAGTTATATAACTTATTTTATGAATGACAATGATTTTTGCCTATTTATTTTGGAAATTTTTGGCAATTGCCTCTAAAGATAATTTCTTCGTGTATCTATTTTAGTATTCCCCCTATCCGCTCGAAAGATTATCTTTTTTCATTTTGGTCGTCCGCTCTAAAGAGGGTCATTTCATTTTTTACACGCATGGGACCCACACACACCTACTAATACAACTAAAATATGGCGTCCACCCCCGCACTAATACAACTATCCACTACAATTAAATAATAATACTCATTAATCAACGTACACAAAAGTAAAATACCCTCTTTCGGGCAAATGGAGGGAGTAGTTCATTTTAGGCAAAGACTTGTGCTTACATGAGACGCACAGAAAAAATAAAAATACTCATAACATTTTATAACGAAATTGATAACGTTTTATAGTGAAAATAATAATTATTTTAAAAGTGAAAAATGGTTCACGTGAGACCATTTTTTTCTGTCAATGAATAGTTTGTCCAGCTCGAAGATGCAATTTGAATTTGACTAAATGATTTGTAACTTATCTGATTGTTTAGTATGAAATCTTTTTCTTCAATAGGTCTTACATGTAAAGGATTATGTACCCATGATTCAAAATTTCCTTGCCAAGCTATATGAAATAGATTTTCGGAAGTCCATAGAAAAATTATTGCTAATTGACCGAAGTGAGAAGCAAAAATATTCTAATAAAGAATGAAATAGAGCCACTTTGAGGTTCCCTCTTAAATGAGGCATGGAAGGAAGTCACTACGAAGAAGTTCCGGGAGCTACGAATGAGGGTTCGAGCTCATATTGGTCATGGGTTGAGAATCGAAATTGAACTCTATGAGATCGAATCTCCCATTATTCCTCAGTAGCTCGCAAGACTTACCCTTTATTTTAAAGGTATTTATTTTTCTTTTAACATAAGGAATTCACACATATTCCATCATTTCCACTAATACAACTATCCACTTTATATAAAATATAATACTTCCTCCGTCCGAATTCAAGGGTGTCATTTGCTTTTGAGCATGGAGATTAAGGAGCATTGTTATTAATGTATAGTGGATAGTTGTATTAGTGGAGGTGTGGGTCTCATTTTTTAGTTGTATCAGTGGATGTGTGTGGATAAAAAATGTAATGAGACCTTTGGAAGCGGACGTCCAAAATGAAAAAATGATACCCTTTACTCATTAACTATGATGAAAACAAAAATAGTTACCCCACCTCTTAAAAGATTGTACTCCTCCTGTACATATATTTAAAAAAAGTGGTAACTTTTAGAAAATTGATAAATGGTATTTTTTTATAATAAATAATAAATTATGTAAGTATTTTAGGCAATAATAGTTTTTTTTGGTAAATAAAGGGGCATTTATTGTATTTTTTATTATAAATAAATAATAAATTATGTTAGGTTTTTTAAGTAATCGTGGTTCGAGATCTCTTTTATAAATAAAGTGAATAGAGATGGACTCTAATTCAAATTCCAAAGTGATGGTTTAACCATTTTAAGTGATGTTTGGTTTGAAATTATATTGGGTTTGAAAATCATAAATAGTGTGTTTTGAGTAGATTTTAATTTTTTGTAAAATTAATGTTAATTTATTTAAAAAGTTAAAGAAGGAGGATAAAAAGAGAAAGTGTATTAATTGAGAAGAGATAATGTAATAGGTATATATAAGGGTGGTTTTTAAAATTTGGATAATTGTTTTGAAAACCAAATAATTTGAAGCTGGAAACAGAACATTGCCTTAATGATCTTAAAACTTCAGTACTAAATGGTCCATAAAGAATTGCATAAATAAAAAGATGTAATTATCATTTATCAGTAAATCCCGAGTCCATTGAATTCTGTAATTTGACACCTCTTTGTGTAAAGGCATTTGATTGAACAAATTAAATGAATGGCCTCATTTACCCTTTTAACACATTTTATTAATATTACAAAACTAAAATTCCAGAATATAAAATTATCTCGATTTTTAACCACTCGATTCTCACAATCCATACTTTTACCCAAAAAAAAAAACACACAGTGAGAGCGATTTTTATTCCGATAATACGAAAAATGAGATTAAAAGAGAGAAAAAAAAAAGAAAAAAAGAAAGTGGTACCACGAACAAATAATTAATTCAATTAAAAAAAATTTATCATAATTTCGAGCAAATGTTAACAGATCTAAACGAAATCATTTGTTGTTATGGCAGGCTGGCAGCCACAGGTCTTACAAAGAAGAAAGAAAGGGGAGAAAGATCAAAAATCTTTGGCGTACGAGGAATAGGAAAGGAATAGTCCGTTGACATCGGATTCTTTCCTATCGCTTCCAACCAAAAACGAAGGTAAATGTCTGGAGCTGAGTTTTACAGCTAGGGTTAAAAGTATTTAAAGAGGATTCTTTACGGCCCATCTCATCTTGGGCCTCGTAGAAGCGTGGCCAATTTTAAAGTCTTCATGTATTAAAAAAAAAAATTTTTTGACGGAAGTCTTCGTGTATTAATTAATATATAGTAATAATAATTTAATGAAGAAATTTTTCCAATATAGAATTGAAAGATAATTTAATGGATTAATTACTTTCCAATACAAGATATTAAGCGATAATAACGTGAGATACGTGAATCCAAATTTATTATTGTTAGATGCAAAAATATAGAGTAATATGTCTAATATAACCCTAAAATTAATTAAATAATTAATCCACCCCATTTAATTAGCCCACCTATTTTCCTATTTATTCGCGTAATTATTTGGCACGATACTATCTTCCTATCTATACGCGTAATTATGTGGCACAATACTACCAGTTTAAATCCTTCTTAAAACCTCACTTAGCAGCGATGAACCATATCCCTAATTTAATCGAGAATCAGAATGGTGAAGCTGGCAGTGTTCTCATCGATGAACAAGCGTATTGATCCGCTCGTTTCCCCGGTGGAGATAGGTAAAGGTACAGCGGATAGAGCGGCATGTAGTTGACGACAGGTGACAACCTCACGTACATTATCGGCTGAAACTGCTCGTTGTAGATTCATCATCGTCGCGTCGCGTACATTATCGGCTGAAACTGCTCGTTGTAGATTCATCATCGTCGCTGCCATTTGTTGTTGATAGAAGGGATTTCCGGCCACCTGATCGGTGCTGGAACCCTGAAAATATCCAGCACCACTGATGGCTCCGGCGCCGTTCATAGTCATCAAGCCTTGTACGGCATAAGATTGCTCATGGGTAGATTAATATTACCCATATGGGTCATACATCGTTCATTGCTGATAGTGTAGAATCGTATCCAATTGTGCAAATTTATATATGCTGATTGTGCAGAATCATATCCATTTGTGCAAAACAATTATCGGGTTATGTAGAATGTATCATTATGCATTATATTGTGCGGCAATAATTAAACTGATTTATGAGAAATGGATTCTATATTTTCATATTGTGTTGATTAATATACGAATTGTGCAAAGGGGACTGCTATTTGCACTCCCAAATTTATTAAACGAACTTCAATTACTTTATACACCCCACTAAAATTACAATAAACAAGCATCAATCACTAAACATACCACATGCATGACCATTTTACCCTTTTTATTAGCATTAAACTAATTTCATTTAAAAAAAAAAACCTTTCCTCCAAATCGTTGAAACAGAGAAAAGAGAAAGGATAGGATCGTGAACAGAAAAAAAAAGAATCGGAAGAATAGAATCAAACACTTTCAATTACTCTTTGTGCCAAAGCAGTTTGCAACAGCAATGCCCAGCTTCTATTGGGATACAAAATGTTCATCTCATGAAAATAAGGAGCATGATTTGTGATATCTCGGTTGCGACATGTAATCACCCAACCGGAGTATTAATTCAATTTGATTTGATTAAGATTCGCTAAAATCCACTGGCGAATCTTCTCTTCCTTGTACTTCCACTGCTCGACGGAGTCGGATTCATCGACTGCGATTGCTGCCAGGAGAACGTCCACCCGATGCTGCTCACAGAAAATTGGAAAGACCTGCGGGCCGGGCTTGACGAACCCCCGGGACCAGCCCGGCCCGCCGCTCAATCGGAAATCTTGGCTTCTGAATTTGACTACTCCGTTGAGAATCACTTCAAATTCGCTGACACGGTGGCCCAACTTTGTGGGTACCTTGAAACACTCGACTTTGATCTAACACGTTTCGCCGATTCTATTACTTTTTTGAGGGAGAGGGAGTGGAGGGATTTCAATTATAAGCAGAGGAATATCAAGTTTGGTTATTCAGAGGAGAAGGATGTAGTAGGTGGGATTACCTTATCTCAATTCTCTTCTGCATCTGTTCCCAACAAGTTGACTCAAAATGACCATGTAATGAATGTTGGGGGTGCTGTCTGGGCATTAGACTGGTGTCCTAGAATTGATGAAAACTCTGACAATTGCATCAAGTCTGAGTTTCTTGCTGTTGCTGCACATCCTCCTGATTCTTCATATCACAATATTGGTTCCTCTTTAACTGGCAGAGGTGCCATCCAGATATGGTGTCTATTGACTCATGTGAACAATGAACCAAAAAAATTCCTGCAAAATATCAAATCTAATGAGCTTACTAAAGTGTCAAGGCCTAGAGGGAGACCAAGAAAGAGAGTTCTAAATGACACTTTAGAGGAGATAGATGGAAAAGCAGAACAGAGTCATAAGAGTTTTTGTACTGATGCTGTTTCTACTAAGAAGTCCATTCCTACTGATGTTGCATTACCTAGGATGATGATATGTTTAGAGCACAATGGAAAGGTTGCATGGGATATAAAATGGCTGCCTGTTGATGCAGTATCCAATCATATGATGGGTTATCTTGCTGTGTTACTTGGAAATGGTGCATTACAAGTGTGGGAGGTCCCTCTTCCTAATATAATTAAACTTGTATATCCTTCTTCTTCCCAGGAGCATATTGATCCTCGTATTGCGACCAGTATTCAGATGTTCGATGCTAAAGTGTGGTGATAGAACAAGTATTCCTCTAACAGTGAAGTGGTCTGTATCATCTCCCCATGATATGATTTTGGCAGGATGCCATGATGGAGTGGTAGCCTTATGGAAGTTTTCTGCTAGTGGCTCTTTAACAGAAAGCAGACCATTGCTTTCCTTCAGTGCTGATACAGGTCCTATTAGATCACTGTCTTGGGCAAGTAATCTTGAGAGCAGAGGTAGTAATATAATGGTCACTGCGGGTTACAAAGGTGTCAAGTTTTGGGACATACGTGATCCGTTCCGCCCTTTATGGGAGCATTCTATTCCAGTTGCTACATATGGCTTAGATTGGCTTCAAGATCCAAGATGTGTGTTTGGATTAACAGAGGATGGAACTATATGGTTGCTTAGCTTAGAGAAGGCAGCCCATGATCTGAAATATCACGTCATCAAAGCATGGCTTCCATAGTTTTGATTGTTCTCCATTTTCTCTATGGAGTCTGCAAGCATCACGACTAACAGGCATGATTGCATATTGCGGTGAGGAAGGGTGCTTTCAACAGCCAACAACCAGATCACTGAAGTATCCTTCACGTAGTCGAGTACATCATTATCTTTGTGGATCTCTTATGGAAGATGAAAATGCATTCATTGTGGCCACACCTTTGCCTAATAGTTCATTCCAAACAAGATCTCCCAGCATGAAACGATCTGCAGTTGTGAAACAACTTGAAAAGAAAACCAAGGAAAAGCTCGATTCAAGAGCTGAAGTTTTCCCTGGAAAGATGGTGGCGATGCATCGAGTGAGATGGAATGTAAACAAAGGCAGGGAGAAATGGCTTTGCTACGGAGGAGCTGCTGGGTTGGTGCGTTGTCAGGAGTTATCTTCTTCTGCTTTCCAATAGCATCATCTTCTTCTCTACTCTTGTGTCATAGTGAGTTTATTACAAAAAAAATTTAGAATTCCATAGGACTAATCTTCATCAATATGAATAGGTTAGATAACAGATTATCAGTGAGTATTACTGGAAGTAATGGTTGATAGTGCCCCTCGTACAATAGTGATATTCTTTGTTGCCCAAAATATAAGAGTAACTCTTTTATTACCCGAAATGACAGATTTAACCTTCACTCGAAAATAATTTGTGAAAAATATGAAAATACTGAAATAAATTCGTGTAAAAAATTCGAGTAATATTTTGGGTAAATTATCAAAACTCCCTCGAAATTTGTCCAAACTACCGAATAAACCCTATGGTTTGAAAAACTACTAATTACCCATTTGATTTGTTTTTTATTTGAACATTGATATAAAAAAAAATTAAATAAAGAGGGAAGTAAATGACATTAATATCCATGAATTTAACATTGTATTTTTAAATTTTACTTTTATTAAATAAAATTTAAATGTAGAAACTTGGGATTAGAGGGATTTTTTTTCTGTTAAAATTTTTAAAAAAATTTTTTTTAATCCATAGGTATTGAAATCTAAAAATAAAAATAAAAAATAAATAAAATAATGAAATTTAAAAATACAATGTTAAATATATGAGTATTGATGTCATTTTCATGTTAAAAAAAAATCCCCCTAACCCTAATTTTCTACCTTTAAAAAAAATTAAAAAAATAGTGAAATTTAAAAATACAATGTTAAATATATGGGTCTTGATGTTATTTCCACCCTTCTTTATTTTAAGAAAAAATAGTATTTTATTAATATTCAAATAAAAAACAAGTTAAAAGGGGTCATTAGTAATTTTTCAAATCACAAGGTTTATTTGGTAGTTTGGACAAAGTTCAAGGGGAATTTAATTACCCTAATAGTATTTTTTTTTAATGATTTTTCAAGTAAAAATTGTGTTACTAGAACATTTTACTCGAATATTCAAATAAAGGATATTCTGGTCAATTCTTAAAAATTATAGTTTTAAATTTAGGATATGAAAGAAAATGTGTAAAAAAATAGAGTACAATAAATTTTTTCCAGTATTACTATCGTTCATCTAGCGTATGTTATACGAGATGTAATATTAAATTATAGCGAAACATTCGGCTCGTCGTTGTATTATAGTATAGAGCTCTATTTAGATGGTTTTTTTATTGCACTAAAGTGTATTTAATTCTAAAGTGTGTATCTTCTAATAATAAATCCAATATATTATATAATTTATTTATATATAGATTAATTAATATTTAATACACAATATTAAATATTATTATTATTATGAGAAACGTGCATTAAAAAATATTACTACCAATACAAAAAATTTAAATGATATACCTTTTATAACTCTATAATCTAAAAATATTATACTCCCTACGTCCGGTTCTAAGGTGTCCATTTGCTTTTTACACGTGGATTGAAGAGTATTATTATTATATGTAAAGTGAGTAGTTGTATTAGAGTGAAGTGGTGGACCATATTGTGTACTTTTTTATTAAATAGGGGAAATAAATACCTTTGAACCGGACGCCAAAAATAATAAAATGAACACCTTAGAAGGGGACGGAGGGAGTATTAAAAAATAGATATATTATCCAACCACAGCCCTTGAAACAGATTATTATTTCTCCTCCAGGACTCTATAAAAGACGAGCGCAACAATTCTGAATTTCAATTTCTTTCTGCTTTTATTTTATCTCCCTCCCTCCAAATTGTTGTTCATGGATCAGAATTCTTGTTTGGCTTTTCATGCTCTGTCCCACTCTTATATGTGTAAATTGCACAATAGAAATTAATTTCTGTATCATGTCGAACTTGTGGAAGAAAAATTAGCGTCTTCAAAATAGATCGAGATAAAGATCAAAGAAGGCGTCTTTTGGCGATGCTTCAACTCATCTCTTCCCTTTGATTGTGATGGAAGTACCAGTAATGACGAGTTTTACACTGCCTTCTCCTCCAATTTGGTCTAGTCATGTCCGATCAAATTTGCAATTAACTTTTCAGTGTTGCAGCATATGTTGGGATCAAATATTTGTATTTACTTTGTATTTTGACTTCTTTTCTTTTTCTCGCAGGAAAATTGGTCGTGTTGTGCCTCTTTCAATATAGATATAAAATAGACAATTGTATTTTGGCTTTTTTTCTTTTCCTCGCTAGAAAATTGACCATGTTATGCCTCCTTAATTTTATATAGACACATTTTGCACAAATATACATTAGTTGTGATGTAATATGATTATATTGTATAGATTTACAAGAAATTATTCTCTTAATGATGTCGTGGGCCGAAGACCTTATAGTTAACATAAGGTCTCCGGCCCTCATTACCTGGGACGGAGGGAGTATACTCTTAAATGTTTTGTGCAATAATATAAAGCGTATTGTGCAGCAAACTAAATTATACTTATAATAATTATGATGTGCGGATTTATAAGAGATGAATTCTCATGATTGGTTTGTTCTAATATATTGTTGTGCAACAATTTAACTATACATTTAAAGTATTTTATAAACATGCATTATATTATTTACGTGTATATATAAATATTTTATATTTATTAATTATTTAATTTTAGAATTTATCTTAAATTCAAAGTGGGATACATGCCTAAAAACTCTCAAGTCTCAACCATTACCATCTATTCCTAAAATTAGGAATTCAATCCTTCTATCCACGTAATCTTAAACTCCTCTATTATAATATCTTAGTTCAACTAGATTTTTTTTTTAGAAAGCCCAAAACCTATTTATTTATTTATATGGCCCAAAAGGCCAGCCCTAACTTAGCCCAACTAGATTTATTTTAGAAAGCCCAAAACCTATTTATTTATTTTATGGCCCAAAAGGCCATCCCTATCTTAGCCCAACTAGAATTTTTTTAGAAAGCCCAAACTTATTTATTTATTTATTTTGTGGCCCAAAGTTTCAGCCCACTTAAATGACCTGATATATAATTAGTAAAGCTAAAGTTAAAAAAAAAAGAGAGAAGAACGGGAGAAGAAAAGCTAAAGAGGGGAAAGAAGAGAGTGAAGAGGAGAAACCCTTGTTGATCAAATTCTCCCTTACAACCCTCATCCTAGGTGGTTTCTAAGTTGTTTTGAGGTAAGTGGTGTGTGAATTAAGCTTCCTTCTTCCATGATTTTGTAATTTTGTGGGGTTTTTCTTTTTGGTATGTGGGTAATTTGCAGACTGTTCGAACTGATTTTGACATAGCTATTACCCTCGAAAGTTTGCAAACTTAATTTCTGTACGTAGCTGAACTCGTTAGCTTTCTGTAGCCACTTGAAACGCCTCAATCCGATTATTCTACAATTAGTTATGATTTTTCTCGTAAACTGCCGCTAGCTGGAAAATTTCAGAATTTTTATGTCGAATTCAAACTTAATTTTTTTATCGTTTCGTTTAGTTAATGTATTGAAACGGTTATATGGGATTGGGAACTGATGTTAAAGAGTTACATGCCATTTTTATTTAATATCGACTCGTTCGAACTCGATTAGGATTTGTTTTTAGCAATGAAAGGGATGTTAACGCTAATAGTTAGTTATATTTAATTTTTCTTTAATTGCTCATCTCCTTTCTAGGTAAAGAACCATCGACGAAGGACAAGGGACCGACTTCAGATTCCGGAGAGAGTTAATCACTTCCTTGTGAGTTGATAATTCGGGAACGCCTTCTCTTGTGGGAAGTGTGGACCCTCGATAAATGTGCATTTATTTTAGTTTTAGTTAATTGATAAGAAAATTATTTGGTATTATGTTATGTGGTAAAGAGCCTGATTGGCTCGATTGCTCTGGTTAGAGTCATGTTAGCCATTTTATGAGTTTTATTGATTTCTGGTTATTCTTGTGTGCCAATTAAGACTCTAACTTGAGTCGTTATTCATCTTATGATGCACATGCATATGTATGTCTGGTACCAAGGTTAAGTAGCCCGAATTGGTCACGGTTCGGGTGAGTTGGAGCGACATTGATTAAGTAGCCCGAATTGTCGCGGTTCGGGTGAGTTAGAGTGACAACCAAGTTGCCCGTGATTGGCAAACCTGGGTGAGTTAGATCTAACGGGGCACCTGTCCATTTGCCAAATACTGATACTCTGGAGGGTGATCGTTAGATGGATCAGTCTATTATAGGCTCAGTCAACGTCACCGGTGTGGGACATGCATGTCATATATGTTTATATGTTTGATCATTTCAAGTATTCACGTCGATATTGAATTGTGAACTTTAGCACTTGGCATATTGAGAAAGAATATTAATGTGCATTTTATCTAGAGTAACGGTGACGGGCTTGGACTGTCTCTCGACGGAGAGCTCAGTTCGAGGAGGATATTGACTACCCACGCGTCTTTTATGTGATAACATGTTGTTTGAACTAATTGTGTTATTCATAAATGTGCACTAAGGTTTTTATTTTCATTAATATGTACACTGAGTGAGAATAATTATTGTGGGACGAATTGTGGGATTTTATGTTATGAACCGCGAGTGGGAGTACATGCTTCGTATAAGGGTCGGAGTGACCGGCTTATCACCTCACTGAGCTAGTGGTTTTGCTCACCCCCATCATTCTTTCCTTTTCAGGCTGTTGATATCGTTTTGGTTGGAGGTTTTCCTATCGTTTGCTCTTCATCCAATCCGTGTTTTGGGTACTTTCTCTTTTATGTAAATTGACGGATTCATTGGCGAGATTGTATAGTTTATATTTGGTGACCCCCTTGATGTTCTTTTTGTACCTTCGCGATGTTATATCGTTCATGTATATTTTCTTTAAACTAAGTTACACCGTTGTATTTTGTACCTTTGTAAATGCTTGTTGATACCTTTTGAGATGATGTCCTCGGGTTGTACCCGTTGTTATCAGTTGTTCAGCTCTACAGGTACTTGATAGCAAGCCTTACGTTTTCTATAAACTTTGTGGAGTGGAGTGCACCCATTCTGCGAAATTTATGGGTAACGTGGCGGTTGTCGCGTTCTGTCTGGGGTCGGGGCATGACATCTATGCTATGAAAATAGATTTCTCCTATTTTTATCTTTCGAAGTTCGATCTCTCTTTGACTCACAATACTCCTTCCCATCACAATGCTAAACCATGATCACCGTTTAAGAAACTAGGGGAAATCATCAGTTACAAAGGTAAAGGATTGAAGAAGTCGTCTTTTGGGATTTTTAAAGGTCATCGTAATCTCAGCTTTCTATTTCAACAAGTGCTTTCAGTGTAAGTTTTTCTACATTTTGATTATATAAGCCTGTTGATATATACATTCCACACCAACACTATGTCACTGTGTTTTTACGATTCTTGGTTACAGAGGCGGATCCAATGCCAAAATAAAAAATAATACCTATATATATAGTAATTAATATCCAATATTTGTTAGTGGTTTAGTGGTTTATGGTGCATTCTGTGGGTATACCCTCGACTATTGGTTTCATTTATCTTTTTTACCCTTTTATTTATTATTTTTGTTGGTTTCATTTATCTTTTTTACCATTTTATTTATTATTTTTATAATTTAATTTACGTTTTTAATAATTTTCTTTATATGTATTTTATTATTTTTCTGTAATTTTTTTTATTATTTTATTTATCAAATATGTTTCTCTTAATATAATACTACATCTTTCTTTATTTTTTTCCATTTTAATTCGTGATGTTTTTTTATTACTTCACTCGTGTGTGTATATTTTTTTTCATTCGTTTGTTACCTAAATTTTTAGTTGCAATATTAATTTACATTCAATTCATTATTATTTTCTAAATATATATTATAAATTCATGATAATAATGTCTTAAATTATTTTTAAGAATAAAAATTGGACGGTATCAATAATAATTGAAATTTTTTCATTTTTTTAAATAAATAGTAATATTTTTATATTTACATGTCGTACCTCCAAATTTTTTTTCAGGATCCGCCACTACTTGGTTATACCTTAGGATTTTAATTGTTTTCTGTCGAACAGATTGACAGAAAAATAAATACTTGTTGTTCATTCTTATGCGCCAAGAAATTGTTACGATGGGTTATGAGTTAACTATAAACAAAAATCCTCCTTGTAACCCTTTTTCAATCCTCTTAAATGTTTTGATTGGTAAATCATGTACTGTATGTTATGAAAAAGTTGGATTCATAATAAACTTTAACGTGTTCCTCCTATGTCATAAATTTTACAACTCTTAGGACCCCACCCACATGGATTCATAACATTCATCCATGTGTTGATCAGGTATGTGCATCTCCATCCCATTCACTTTAAATTTAATTTTAATTTATATTCATTATTATAATAAGTTGGTTAAATGCCATTATGCTTTGAACATACATACATCATCGTAGTTTGAGAGTTTTTAATGTATATACATATATTAACTAACCTTTTATTTAATTGTATTTCCTTCATAATCATTACTTAAAGAATATATTTTTTTAAGTTTTGATGATAAGGTATTAATTTGATACAGTATAGCACCCTTTCTCCTATTAAAATAATAATAATAATAATGTTATTATTTTAATTAAATAATATCTTTATCTTAAGATTTTTGTATATCTATAGCTAATATTATCTACATACTAGATTTTGTTATCTGGGCGTTGCACGGGATAAAGATTTATACTCCATCTGTCATATGAATAATATTACCTTTATTGTTTGTACGGATATTATTGTTGTGTGTAAGTCTCATAGTGTGAAGATAAGTGTAGTATGAAAGTAGGTATAGCAACGGGTAGGGTACCCACCGTACCCGATTAAAAATAACTACCTGTACCCATACCTATCACATTTAAAAAAATTATTTTAGTACTCGTATCCGTCTCATACCCGTTTATCAATACCCACGGGTACCTGTATCCGTTTAATATTCATTTAATTTTATATATATTTATATTTTTTTATTGTTTAAATAATTATAATAATAAAAATTATATTCTTTATCTTAAGATTTTTGTATATCTATAGCTAATCTTATCTACATACTAGATTTTGTTATTCGGGCGTTGCACGGGATAAAGATTTATACTCCATCTGTCATAAGTGTGAAGATAAGTGTAGGATGAAAGTAGGTATAGCAACGGGTAGGGTACCCAACGTACCCGATTAAAAATAACTACATGTACCCATACCTATCACATTTAAAAAAATTATTTTAGTACTCGTATCCGTCTCATACCCGTTTATCAATACCCACGGGTACCTGTATCCGTTTAATATTCATTTAATTTTATATATATTTATATTTTTTTATTGTTTAAATAATTATAATAATAAAAATTATATTATTATTATTAATTAAATATATAATAAATATAATATAAATTCTATTATTTTAAATAAATATTTAATAAATATATTTAAATAAAACTTATAACTATTAATTAAATATATAAAAGTATTCATAATTAATATATAAACTATATAATATATATTAAATTTTATAAAAAAATATATATAAACGGGGTAATAGCTGGTGTTGAGTTAGTACCCGTACCCGTTTCAAATTCTAATGAAATTTTATAAAACTATATGTATCTGTACCAAACTCGTTTACAACTACTCGTACACGTTCCATTAGGATTATAGTTCGGGTACCCGAAAATACTTGTCTCATTAAACATCACAGAAAGTATAATATAAATTCTATTTTTTAAATAAATATTTAATAAATATAATTAAATAAAACTTATAACTATTAATAAAATAAATAAAATATCTCATAATATATAAATTATTTATATTAAAAATACATATATATAGAAGGGTACCCACCCACGGGTACCGAAGGATTACTCATACTCATCCCAAAATCTAATGAGATTTTATTAACTACTCGTATCCGTCCTAAATCCGTTTAAAATTACCTGTATCCATCTCATATAGTTCAGGTAGACTGGGTACCCATAAATACCCGTCTCATTGTCATTCCTAGACATGATGTGTGTAATTGAGTACTTATTTATTTGTTTTATATTTTTTATTTTATTTATCAATTTTATCAAACAATTTCTTATCTCACAATAAATAATTAAACATTGTGTCATTAATATTATTTAAATTGTTGAAAAGAAATTTAAATTGATAGTTTAGATTTATGGGTTTACATAATAAAAAATTATTTAATTTTGAAAATATTATTATGATTCATGTACCGTCTCATACCCATTTATCAATACTCGGGAATAACCCAAATCCGTTTAATATTCATATAGTACGGAAGAAAGTAAAATATGTCCAGAGTTGGTCTTAGAAAATTGTATTAAGGTTGAAATAATAAAAAACATCTTTCATGAATTTTTAAAATTGAACACGTTGAGTTCGTATAAGCACTCATATATACAGATAGCCATTATACCATTATTTGATTTTATTAACCTGCCATTTAGTTCATATATTACCTTATTAGTATTAGAACTTAGTCTTACTTATTTTTACGTTAATAGGCGACAAGGAGTTCGCGAGTTAGAAGTTCTGCTTTATTAATATTTTGGATTACAGTCAATTCAGTTTTATTTTTAAAGGTGGGAAAATTCTTACTTGTCTATATTAACTGCTACTTCTGGTATCTTTGAGTTCATACGTGTACATATAGGCCTCCTGACCTTTATAAATGAGGATAGATCTCCTGACCTTTATAAACGATGCATTTACTACTTGAATAATTGAGAAATCAATTATTCAGTACATTTACATTTACATCTACATGATTCATGTTACTTACTATTTGGTATTTACATGTGATATTTAGTTTTGGCAAGTATGTTTATCCACTGAGCTTGTGGTTTTGCTCTCCTCAATTCATTTATTTTTTCAGATGGATGAGCTGACGTGGTGGAATAAAAAGATATTTAGCAAATTTTCATTTTTACTTAAGACTCATTTATTATTTTAAATTTTGCTAGATTTAAAGAATTCATGCAATTTATTTCAATAATTTCATTTGGATTTTATATCACTTATCAACTTTGATCTTTTAGATTATTAAATTTTATTTTCTTTAAGCTTCCGCTCAAAATGATCTTTCTTTATTAACTATGATATTTTTAAATGGTTAGAAATTAGAATGTGACAGCAATACTATTGTGCAGTAATATAACTGTTTTGTGCAATAATTTAACTGTATTATACAGATTTATACACTTGTTGTGCATATTTAGTTAATATACATTTTAAACACCATCATTTTCTAATTATTTACCAATAGTTAATTTGGGTATAAGATGTACTCCCTCCATCCCATCCAAATAGTCCATTTTTTTTTTTCCATTTTGGGCATTCCACCCAAAAAGTCAATTTCATTTCTTACACATATGGACCCACACACACTTACTAATAAAATTAAAATATGAGGCACACACTTTCACTAATACAACTACTCATTACACATTAAATAATAATACTTCTTAATATATGTGCAAAAAGCAAAATCAACACACTCTCACTAATACAACTACTCATTATACATTAAATAATAATACTTCTTAATACATGTGCAAAAAGCAAAAACAACCATTTGAATGGGACGGGAGAGTATATGTTTGCAACAAAAATTGAATTTTTATAAATATATATTTCCTAAAACATAATTTGGATAAAGGTACAAATCTTACCAATTAAGAGATTGATAAATTTGTTTTCTAAAATATATAATTTGGAATAAGATACAAATTATATTAATTAAAGGATTGATAAATTTAATTTTGAGAAAGCACTATTGCAATTGGGTTTAAAGATATTTCATTTATGTATTATTATTTTTTATTTAATAGTAAGCATTCCTTTATACTCCATCCGGCTCAACTTCAACTTCACACTTCCGTTTTGATCTGTTCAAAATCCAACTTCACACTTCCATAAAAGGAAAAAACAACTAATTAATATCCCTCTAACATATTTTAATTTCAAATTTGCCATCACATTTTTAACGCACATTATTACTTTATCATTTATTTATCACCCAAAAATACCATACTACCCCCAAAAATATGTCAAAAAGTTACTTATCTTAAACTCCGCATCTACCGTAAATGTGAAAATAAATTTGGGATAGAGGGAGTATAATTTTATGGAGTATATTTATTTTATAGTAATAATCATATATATTAAATGTTTATTTAGATTAATAGATTTTATATTATATTTAAAGACAGAAACTTGTGTGTCCCAGGGCACGTGCGCCCAAATACCCTTTAGTATTAATTGATATACCCTTTAGTATAATACACTTTATTTTTTGAAAAAATAAAAAAAAATCAATGAAAGTATATATCCTTTAGAACAAAATGGTATACCCTTATTATATAGTACTTTTTACAACAAAATATTATATCTTTAAATATCTTGTGTACCTGGAGACACGGGAGACTAACTCAATATTTTTAAATATATATTCTGCCTACCCCTTGCCATTCCGTGTATAGGGAGAATATTTAATTTCGAAAAAATGCGAATTCAAAAATATCAGGACTTCTCTCTCTAGTCTCTACCATCATGAAATTGGGAAGCTGTCATCATCCAGACATCACATTTACATCTACGAATTGCCCCTGGCAATCCCCTGTAACTTCTCTTTTCCTCTCTCTCTCCCCCCTCTCTAAATTTTCTCTTTCTATACGTATTATATACATATGTATGTATTCATGTAACACGTTTTCGGATTAATTTCTCGAAACTATCAAGGTATGTTTATTCAGAATCCATTTGCCCTAGGCATTCAATGCCTAATCATCAATTTGATTTTAATTTTCCTATCTATCTTCGTTTTTCCAACTCCATTTCTCCTGTAATTGCTAATTTCCTTGCTGTGTAACTTGTGATTTTTGTTTTGTAACGATCAAGTGATTTTGCTCAAGCCATAATTCCTAATTTTCTTTTCTTATATCAGGGTTTCTTGAGTTATTAGAATGCTAAGCTCTTGAAATTTAGCAAATTGTGTAGACGGTGTAGATATACATATTGATATACGTATAGATTTGGAGCATTTACGGTGAGGGAACAGGTGACAGAAACAATGCGGTTGTTCCCGATTTCATCGAGCTCTGATAGTTCACCATCGGACCAGGGCAACTCGGAGAAAAGTCGGGCAATGCTTTACCTGAATATATATGATCTCACTCCGATAAACAACTATTTATATTGGTTTGGCTGTGGAATTTTTCATTCCGGTATTGAAGGTATTATTGGCTTTTTCTACTGTAAATAATGCTATTCAAATTAGGTATTCTGGGTTGTTTGTTTGATTGTTAGGTTCGAAAAGTTGTTGTAATAGCTGTTTATGAAATCTCTTCTTTTATCCCCGAGCTGTGTCAAATGGGTTGTTGATTTCCTAGGGACTTTACAGATAGTATGTGCTGGAACTGGTTTATCCAATAGCAACTTGAATATATAATAGGCAAGATCATGATTGACAAATTCTGCAATTCTAATGATGATTAAGAGCAGTCTAGTTTGTGTGTCTGTTTGCTAAACTACAGATTAAAGATCCAGTTGCATGATGTGACTTGGTAGTGCTTGAAAATTTTATGAGAGCTTGGTTCTCCAATTGGATGGTTGGTTTTTATAAACTTCTAAACCCTCACAATTGCTCTCCTCTGGTAATATCCAACATTTCAAAGCTCTAAAGAATTACTCCCTTATTTTCATCGGAAATTGCCTAAATATCAATTATGAGATTCATGGCAATTTGCGGTTGCAGTTGATGTATATATCTGCCGTCTTACCATAGAAGATCATGGATGGAATGAAATCTAGGCATTTGAAGTTGGAATTTCCCCTCTATAACCTTAATTATTTTATTATTTATTTTTAATTCATGGCCTTGTCTCCCTTATCTAAAAAAATCACTTTTAGATATAAGGTTGGCTATTACTTTCCATGGTAGTGAAAGAAACTTTTATATTCTTACATCTTATTGATATTTCCACGAATATTTACTTGAATTTTGCTGTTTGCTCACACATTTAGCTTTCTCTTCTTTCTAGTACAGAATTTAAGTGGAATCTCTACTTAAGCAAAAAACTATAAGATGCATTGATATTTTTCATTACAAGGAATCCCCTAAATTAAGCTCATATCTGGCTAGAACTGTGTGTTTGGAGATTGAGATGCATCTAGAAATGCAACTGGGCAGCTCCTGCTCAAAAACTCCTTCCCCTGGTCCTTGTTTTTCTCCAATAGATCAGATGTCAAGGAAGGTCATACCATTAAAATTTAAAGGTCAAACTAATGCTCAGATATTGATGAAGTGTTGCTATAATTATTTCTGCTTCTGAAAGCAGAAACATTATACGTTGGTTACTACTTACTATGTGCCAGACACTCTTGAAGAATGATTGTATTGGAAGGTTGCAGAGATGAAATCATGAAGGTTGGGGTCTTACATATTCTAGTATTTAGGAGGCTTCATTGATACTTCATCTATCATCTTAATAAAGGGTTTTGGTTTTGCTGTATCTGTTCAAAAATCTCAAATATGATGGATCCATTTCCTTGATTTCTTGTCCTTATTAAAATGATTTTGTGATTTTCTGTTACGCTCAGCTGTACATCTATGAGTGGGAGTCCTAACTGATGATTTTATGGGTTCCGTCAAGATGATTTGCTTCAGATATCCTTTTAGTGATTGGGCTGGACTTTCAGGGTCTATCTTATTAGTTCTTACCTTATGACTATCTTTTGATCCAATGATGCTAATTTCCTTAGCAATTACAAGGATCTAAAATACCTACCCTTTCATGTTACTACAACTATTTTCTGATTCTTATTGTTGCAGAAACAATAAAATTATCTTGTCTGCTTTTTAATTCTATCTAATTTCTTCTACTTGCCATTCCATCTATCTAATTTCCAATTTTAGAATAGATAAATGAGAAATGTTGGACTACAAATGGACATGTATGTTGACAAGAGAGTGGCATGTATTCACTGCAACCTTTAATATGTATGTTAATTCCTCTTATGTTAGTTTATGAAATTAAATTTCTATATATCCATTGCATAATTTCTTTATATCGTCAAGCTGAATTATACACTTTATCAATTCACTTGATCTTGTATGTTTAATATCACATCTTATACACTGCTGCTACACTGTTTCAGTTGTACACTGCGAGTTTGCGTCCATCATGTTTAATTGAGTGTTAGGGAGTCATGTCTGGTTATAGTGAGAGATCTAAGTTCTGTCTTAAAATGGACCACTTTGGCATTAGTTATTTGACACTGAACGCCATTCGTTTTGTTTATGTAAGGAGGCCTCTTTGTTTTATGGAACTGTTCTTTTGATATTTTTATAGTTAACTCTTTCTCTTAGATGCTTTATCTTCCTGTCATACCTTTTATGTTATGTGATTTATTTTCTCTATTCTGTGATACAGCACATGGCTTGGAATATGGCTTTGGAGCTCATGAGTACCCAACCAGTGGAGTGTTTGAGGTTGAACCTAGAAGTTGCCCTGGTTTTATCTTTAGGCGCTCAATTCTCTTGGGAAGTATTGAGTTATCCCGTTCAGAATTTCGGTCATTTATGGAGCATATTTCCAGCAACTATTACGGGGACACATATAATTTGATTTCTAAGAATTGTAATCATTTCACTGATGAAGTTTGTTTGCGCCTTACTGGGAAATCTATACCTGGTTGGGTTAATCGATTGGCTCGATTAGGTAAGTAGTAATTTTTTATGGTACTTTCTTGTAATTACATTCAGAATAAACATTTACTGAAGTCATTTTGTTAAAATACGTGTTATATTGTGTTTAGTAGTTATTTTAAATTTTATGTTTTAAAAGTCAATTTGCTAAAAGTTTATATTTATGGATTTTGAATATTATTATTCATAAATTATTATTATTATTATTAATATTAATCATATATCTTTTTGGTTCTTATTAACTATACTTGTAATCCCCCTTCGTAAAACTCCTCAGTGTGAGTCCATTCCCGAAAAATCTTTATTCCAGAAATGCTTATAGACATGCTCTAGACTTCTACTTTTGAGTGCTGGTGGTCAACAATGTCTCTGATCTTCTTCTCTTACATATTCACCTGTAATTTCAGGTTCTTTCTGTAACTGTCTGCTGCCTGAAAGTATCCAGGCAACTACAGTTGCACATCTTCCTGATGTTGAAATGTGTTCAGGCAAGTTTTTACTATTTAGACCACATGATATATCTGTGTTACCATTTTATTCAACATTTTCCATTATACTACTAGATTAAAATGCATCTTTTACCCCAATTTTCAAAATTTCATGATCTGCAAGAGGAACATGAAGTAAAGTAATTTGAGAGGAAATGAGAATCCCGGCCTCTGTATTAGACATTTAGATTTTAGACTGTTTATGATGAGTGACCATGCAACTTGGAATATATCTAGTTCTTAAGTATGTGGATCATACTGCATGTGTCATCACATTTGCAAGGTGTTTAATATATTCAATATTTTTATTTTTCTGATATCTCCTAGATCTTCTTAATAATTATGAATAGCAAAAATGAAGTTTAAAAAAAAAATAAAAATCTATATAAATTATTATAATGGGTACCAGAATAGGCAAAGACTTGTGTGAGACCGTCTTATGTAAAGGCTTACGTGAGACGGTCAGAAAGTGATAACTTTTATAAAGAAAAGTGATAATAAATTAATGAAAAGTGATAATGCTATTTCATGAACAATTTATAGTATAAATAAAAAGTGATAACAATTTATAGCGAAAGTGATAACGTTTTATAGTGAGAGTGATAACTATTTTAAAAAGTGAAAAATGGTCTCACGTGAGACGGTCTCACGCAAGACTTACCCCCAGAAATATATGGCTTATTTAATTGATGAATCCTTTATCAGTTGCCTTATGATAGTCTTTCTGCATCTAGAAAAGGCTTTATGAAATAAAATAAATATAGAATTACCTAGCCTTTTTCTTGAAACTGTATGCTCTGGTCAAAATACAATATAACTGACATTGAAGTTCTGATTATTGATGAGACCTTTTGTTTTCTTGAATATTCTAAAGGAAAGAGTTGAGATTTTCTTTCTTGTTTTTATTTGTTTGATTTTTTGTTCACAATACTAGATTTTTGTCTTAGCTCTTGATGTAACTTTTGGTTTTAGGCTTAAGAATGAATGCATTCATACAAATAGAATTTGGTCAATGGTGTTTCTCTCTTCTGAATGATGCATGTATCTGTTTACCATCTTTTGATTTATATTTTCTCTTAACAGAAGATGGAAGCGACTTGGTTGCATCATCTGATACGGGGGAGAGCGAAGGGGATGACGTAGACCACCATCTTCTTACCACGGCGAATAGTGACGTGGCATTTTTGCAAGACAAACCAGTGAGGCTAGCAAAAGATATTCTCTGACTTCAATCCTCGTCTTGCCCTTGCCATTTCCTGATTATCTCGTTTGTACAAGGTGTGTGTAAATCTCTTTTATATTTTGTTAGGCATAGTTGCTATCAATCAATTCTTTTGTGTGTTTCTATTCTCGATATGTTAGTCAGGTAAGATGCTTGGCTATCATCGTTCATTACTGTATGCTTTATCCTAGCTTTGTATTGGAAACACCATCCTTCTTTTGTTGTATGATTTTGATGTGCACTTCTTCTCAGTATTATCTACGTTTTTTCGACTGCATCACATTTTTGTAGAAGAGAGTTTCTCATGGTGTTAGCAAATCAACCTTGGTTTATACTCAAATGATCATCTTTTCAAGCTTACGTGGTTGGATGAAACTATCTACTTCTGGAAATTCCCTGTAATTGTTCCATGTTCTAGTTGATCTTCTAGAAGTTTCTACAATCTGTTCACTACAGGTCCAATTTATTTATCACAAGGGTTTGAAGATTAAATCGACATTATGAAGATTGCACAGCGTAATGTTTATGAGGTTTACTTGTATTATCAAACAATTACTACCACTTCTACCCCTTTCTGATTTCTTCAAATTACAAAATGAATTGCGTGAATTATAGTAAAATAATCTCAGTACTTGAAATGGTTACTCCTATGCAAGTCATTTGGCAATTTAGATTGAAAAGTTGCTTTTATACAAATATTATTATTATTATTACTATTATTACTATTATTATTATTATTTTTCATGGAAAGAATTTCAAATGACAAATTACTAAAGATTTGAAAATTCTTCCAAACAAGTAAAAAAAAAAATTTCAAATTCATAATTTAAAATTCATTATTTTTAATCATGGATTTATAAATTATTTGATTTAACATTACATTTAAACATAAAGAGATGATTTAAAGAAAGAATTTATAAATCCCTCATTAAATCTTCACATTTAGAGACAATCTAAGATTAATTGCTTTGCTATTAATCTGTTAATAATTAATGGCGCTTATAAAAGAGGCTGCAAGGTGGTAGAAGTTCTTAATACTTAAGAGATGAGAAAATGAGTTTAATAATTAAGAGGGTAATAACGTTTTTAATGGGTATATTTAGTTTTAAAATATGTACTCCATTTTTTTTAAATTTTAATAGAATATATTAATAATTAGGGTACCTTTTGTAGAGGGGTAGGTCTTGGATGAGACCGTCTCACAGATCTTCTTATGTGTGACAGATCATATCCTATCCATGAGTATAAAATAAAATTAAAAAATAAAAAAAATTAAAGAAAAGTAAGGGACTTGTTTGGCTTAACTAATTTGAGATTAGCAAATAAGAACTGACATCGTCATCCACGCAATGACGCAATCCGTTCGGCTTACGGCAATTACTTTTTCAAATTTTTATAAAAAAAATTAATCCTAATAATTTATTATTATTATTAATTATTAAATAATAATATTATTAGTAATTATTCTTTAAATAGTTTTATTATTCTATTATCACTTTATTTTAATCGGATATCACTTTATATTAAAAACTTTATCACTTTTTATTTATCCAATGAATTATTCATACAATAATTTAATTAAACGGTTATCACTTTTTGTTTATCATATATCACTTTTTATTAAAAATACTGTCACTTTTTATTATTCCATTGATTTGTTCGTGAAATAATTCAATTATACGGATATCACTTTTTTTTGATTAACAATTAATTTTTATTAAAAATATTATCACATTTTATTCATTTTATAAATTATTTGTAAAATACACTTTGATAATTAGTTATCACTTTTTATTAAAGGTATTATCACTTTTTGTTAAAAATGTTATCAATTTTCATTCATATTATAAATTGTTCATATAATAGTTTGCAGTACTGTTATCACTTTTCATCATTTGAGTATCACATTTTATAAAGTTATAATATTTAAATAAATAATAAATTAAAATTAATAATAATTATATTATTTAAAAATAATATTATATATGAATAAAATATATATAAAAGACCTAATTAATTTACTTTTATAATTAAAATTTCAATTTTCTAATTTGAATACAACCAAACAGGCCCTCAAAAATATAATTTATGGGTTAATGGGTGATCCGTCTCACATAAGGGGATTCGTGAGACAGTCTCACCCAAGTCTTTTCCTTTATAGAGTTGGGGTACAAATAACGTGTCTTTATTACTTTACATTAATTGAGTAAGTATAATTTTTAATTAAAATATTATCATTTCTTATCAATTGTAAAATATTATAATTTCTCATTTTTCATTAATTGAGTGAGTGTATAAGGGTACACCATTTTGTTTTAAAAAGTATACACTTTAATTAATAAAGATACAAAAATTTATTTTAAAGTGTATATACTTTTATTAATTTTTTTTGTATTTTTTTTAAAAAAATAACAGGTACAAGTTCTTATACTAAAAAATATACTATCATTTAATACTAAAGAGTAATACATGCCACGAGCACTCAAGTTTTAGTGCAAGGAAATGTATTTCTCATTTATCTCACAAAGGACAGGTCTCCTCCAAATCTTTTGCCTAAAATTTAAAACTATAAATTTCGAAAACTTTTCACGTTTACTGTTCCACGTTGTTTAAGAAAAATTGCACTTTTTGACCAATTTTATTAACTTTGGAGGATATTGTAATATTTTTAGGTAATTAAAAAGTATAAAATAATGATATGTGTGTGAAAAAGAAGTGACAAATTTGAAATTAAAGTAACTTTTAAGGTTGTTGGATAAAGTGATATTTTCTTTTTTGGGGCGAAAAGTTTTGTGGGACAAACAAATGAGGAAAGTGAGAAAAATATTAGAGGGAATATAAAATGTTTTTACCAACAGTGTTAATAAAAAAAAAAAAAATGGAGGGTGATTCGGTCACACAATTCGCGTGTTGGCTGATTGGCTCTAGAAATGAAGTTGCAGAAGTCGCTTTTGTGGAAATGAAATGATTCAAATGAATAGTTTATGCGTCTGAAAAGATGAACCAATTGAATCTTGCCCTCACACTTTACAGAAAATCCCTTCTTTTCTTCTTCTTGTAGTGCTTCTCTTCTCTTCTTACCTTCATCTCTCTCTATATGCTTATCGCCATTGTTTCACAGTTCTTCAGCAACCCAAACAATGGCTATCATAACTGAAGAACCCGATTCCCCAAGACCAAGGCTTCGCAAATCCAAACCTAAACCAAAACCCGACTCCGAACCCACCTCTCCGCCCTCCAAACCGCCGTCTACCGCCGCCCCCACCAAATCCGCCGCCTCCACCACCGCGAATCCCTTCCCCTTCTGGTTCTACTTCACCCTCATCGTCTCTCTCATCACGCTATCCTGTGTTCTGCTCTCCTCTCTCTCTCCTCAGGATCCCAGGACTTGGTTCCTCAACCTCCCCCCTATTCTCCGCAGCCACTACTCAAATGGGCGCACAATCAAGGTCCAAACAGCCCCTAATCACCCCCAAGTTGAAGTCTTTTCGATTCAGCAGGGTCCGTTGGACTCAGATAGCCGTGTTCTGATTGTACATGGTATGGGTTGCAGTTCTTTTGCTTTTCAGGATGTTGTTAAGTTTTTAGCCCGTAGAAACGTCCGCACTGTGGCGATTGATCTTCCCGGATCCGGATTCTCGGATAAATCAATTGTTGTAGAGGAAGAGGTTGAGGGTGGGAGTGGATTTTTAGGCAGTTTGTGGGATGTGTACGAGGAGATTAAAGAGAAGGGACTGTTTTATGGGTTTGATCAGCTTGTTGAGCAAGGGTATGTGGATTTCGAGGAGAAAAAGGTTCGAGTAACCAAGAAAGAGAGGGTTAAGGCCATAGAATTAGGTAGTGAGGAAATGGGAAGAGTGTTGAGGCAAGTGGTGGAGTCCATGGAACTGGCTCCTGTAGACTTGGTACTGCATGATTCTGCATTGGGGTTGAGTGCCAACTGGATTTCGGAAAACCGGGGATTGATTCGGAGTGTGGTGGTTCTTGATGGTTCTCCTAGTGGAACTGCATTGCCTCTTTGGGTGTTGGGAGTGCCTGTAGTGAGGGAGGTTGTGTTGGGCTTCAGGGTTGTGTTTGAGAGGGTTCTTGCAGCGTGTTGTATGGCCTCCGTTGGTCGAGAAGAGGCTGAGGCTCATAGGATTCTATTGAAGGGGAGAGATGGGGTGAGTGCAGTTATTGAAATGGGGAAGAGACTGAACTTGAGTTTTGATTTGTCTGAATGGAGCAATCTAGATGGTGTTAAAGGTTTGCCCATACAAGTGATTTGGTCTGGTAGTTGGTCTGATAAATGGATTTCTGAGGGCCGAGAAATTGCGGCCGCCATTCTTCAGGCTAAATTTGTTACTCATTCTGGTGGGAGATGGATGCAGGTGAGAGTAGTATAAGAATATTTGAATGCTGTTTATTGCATATTTATCATGCCTCCTATATTTGTTTGGCTTCCTTGTGCACACACCCTATGAATGGAATGTGATTTTGTTTCTCTAATTTGATTTATATGCATAAATGAGTTGGTTGGTTTATTGCATTTCGATAGTGTATAGCTTCTGGCTGTACCTTGTTATTGATGGTGGACTGTGGACTAATGACTAACACACATGATAGATTCTTTCAATAAATGCATAGTTGTTAGAGGTGAAATGCATAAGAGCACTTTTGGAGCTTGAGTTGAGCCTCTAGTACAAAATGCCTTAGTTTATTTGGTTTTTATTTTTATTTTTATTTTTCTTTATGTAATCAAGTAGATCTTAATTGACATGTAATTATCTAACCGAATAAAGGTAAAAATTACATATCAAATAATAACACGTACTAACTCATGAAGAATAAATTAATAACCTCAAGCCCACTCGAGGCGCCCCTCTAACAACCATGGATTAGGTAAAACAAAACCTTTATACTTAACAGTGCTGAAAGGAATGAACTTTTATCCTAAAAACTTTACCTCTTACAAGACAGTGAGCTTATATTCAAAATTTATATTTTAGAAGTGACATAACATTTGTTCTGTTTTCATTTGATACATACCAACCATATGGAGTAGTTTTCTTCTATAGGACTCTATGAAATACGTGTCCAAAAGTATTTTAGACTTGGTGGAGCAAAGCCACAAATACACACCAGAAAGGACTAGGCTTAACATTTTTTTAGTGGCATTTTAAACCTTAATTTTGAAATATTTTCTGTTTTCTTTTACAACTGAACATATCCAGTAATACTTTTGCCAAATTCTGGATTTAAAAGATGTTTTTTTTGGTATTATACATGTCTTGTACTTCTTCCCTTATTCAATAGTTGATGGACTTTGACACCAAAGATGACTTAAACACAATGCTTATATTTTCTTATGTTACCCTGATTGGTGTTTGCAGTATATTGACCTTTTGTCATAGCCTTACCCAATTTTTCAGATAATATTGCATTTTTTATTCCATCCCAAATTTATATTCTTCCATGTGAGTTATATACTTGCAATCAGATTTCTACATCTTACTTCATGTAATATGATTTGGAAATGACCACAAATTTATTATGTATGGATGATGAGATTCCATACAATCTTTTCTGATCGTCCTGCTTGAATTGATATAATATTCTCTCTTTTAGATTGTTAATCATAATGTCTTTATAATATGCCTTCTCAAACAATCGAGAAATGAATCTGCTTCTTCTTGTTTAGAACTAACCTTATTGCTGAGAAGACCTACTTGCAAGTGCTATTGTTGTAATATCTGTAGATTGTTATTCATAATTTTTGATGCACAATTACTGTTAAGAGTTCCTTGCTAACTTGCTAGAAGCATGATTGTGCTACAGATGCAAGGTCCTTTTCTTGAATGCATTTTAAGCTTTTTGAATAACTTTTTGCGATCAGGAATGTTTGTCGAATATTTTTGTTAAAGAAAACATTCTTGAAGGTTTTGTTCGTGACAAGTGCTACCATTGATCACTACTCACTCACAAGGAACATGCCAATGCTTTTCAGGGTCTTATTTGTTTTCTTATTTTCTTCTTTGGTAGACTATTATACCAACCCAAAAAGTTGTTAATGATAACTAGGCGCTTTCATTGAGGAAGGTAGGAACTACGTGTAGAATGTGTTGTGCAAGATATTACTCGCGAATCATGCTTAGAAAATTTGATTCCTCTTGTGCAAAATTTGATTGAGCAGTCTACACTAACATTCCATCATATCTCCATGTGTAAGTTACTATCTGGCCTGGGGTTCGTTGGCCAGTTGTGGCATATCATCGATACCATTATTCATCTTGTGTTGATTAAACTCCTACTAGAACACTATATGGGATGTTTTTTGCTAAGGGGTTATGAGATTTATCTGCTGCTGGTACATTGCATATCGTAGTTGTGCTGTTCGTAAGTAATGGTAGTGGTGTGTAATGAAATGAAGTCTGAACCTCAATGCTTCAGAATGAAGTTCTTGATGTTTCTACTTGACAAACTGTTCTTCTGTTGTTGTAGGAACATAATGCAGAGGAGGTTGCTGAAAGTATTCACGAGTTCGTCTCATCTTTACCCAGACCGACTAGACAAGTTGTAAAAGAGACGATACCAAATCATTCCCAGGAGGTGCTTACTGAAGCTACAAGCAGTGATCACCACCACCACGGCCATCACGGCCATGATCACCACCAACAAGACCATCACGGCCATGATCATGGTCCTCCGGGATACATGGATGCGTATGGTCTCGGACATGGATGGGGCATGTGATGGAGTAAGAGATTGTAATACTTTTGTAGATTGTATTGAGTTTTCTCTGCAGTAGGAATCAATGTCATTTGTTTGCTGCGGTTAAAATGCCTGCTAATTTTTACTGCCTTGGCAACACTTATTTACAATTTGACAACATTTTAATACATTGGAAACACTTTCTGCGTTTTGTAGAATCACTTGTTTATTCTTCTCCCCTCCCACAACTTTTTTTTTTCTTTTGAAAAGAGGATACAGCTTAATAAATTGAAGCTATTGCAATATCTTCAATCCTCTAGGAGATCTTCAAAGAAAAGAAAGGAGATTAGCATGAAAGCAATACTAGAGCTAATTTACGAGCCACCAAGTTAGCTGTTATTCTAGCCCAATTATATTTAACATTCATCATTTCATGTGCTTTTCTCTTGATATTCTGGATAATTCTCCCAAAATAGCATAAATTAGGAGTCTGTTTTTTGCAGTGCATTCTTCACTATTTGCGAGTATGATTCCACCATCATTCTCTCACACTCACGTTCTGTAGTTATTTTGATGCCCTTCTCCACAGCAATTGCTTCCGCAATTTCCACCTTGTACACTCGTAACACATCGCTCTGCAAAACACCAAATTATTATCCTCTTGTTGTTTCTTATCATACCAGCTATCGTAGCACCACACCCTTTCCTTACAGATGTATCTACTTTCAATTTTAACCATTTTCAGATCCTTACAGATGTATCTACTTTCAATTTTAACTCATTTTCTGATGGGGGATGCCATTCCCTAGACTCATTCGCTCTTCGCATCACGCAATTGACGGCTATGTAACTCCACTTTCTGTTTAATATCAGACTGTGTAACTCCCCCTAAAAATGAATTCATTATGCCCCCACCCAGACAAACCACAATGTGGTAGCAACAAGCTTCTCCCATCTTCATCTAAAGTTTTCAATAATGGTAACAACCATTTATGCATAGAAGCATCCGTTAAAAATCGAGCAAAATTTGAAGAAACCAAGAATTCATTAATCCAGACACAATCTCTCAAATCATGTTCAGTAGTTTCTTTTTTTTTTCCTGCATTTCCTATAGACGAACTGGCAAGTAAGGTTGATTGAGATAAGAAAAATGTTGTGAAGAATGCGCCAAATAAAAAAGGAAATCTTTGGAATTGTGTTTAATTTCCAAGCTCTGTTCCATTGCAACCATCAATCTTCTTCACTCTCTTCATTATTGGAAACCATGCGACATTCTTCATAAGCTGATCGAACAAAATAAAACCCATTTTTTGAATGCCTCCATGCTCCTCCTACTGGGAGCTAGTGAAACTATCCGGTCCAAATGATCAACATCAGAAATCCAGTGTTCATTGGGTTTAATCCAGGGTTGTAATTAAATTAAAAGAAAATGTTAATTTACAACTTCTCTGAAACTAATAAGTGTAGGGTGGGGTAAAAATGAACAGATCATGCACTCCTGGAAACATCACTGTGCAAAAAAAGGTAAGTAAAACAAAGTATTAATGATTTAAAAATAATAAAGAAGAAGTATATGAAATTGATTGCATAAACTGTGTTTTAAAAGGTATCTATTTAATTCTTAACTCAAAAATGAAACAAACACTCCAAAAGGATCTGAAATATGGAGTATGTCATTCATTTCTCGTACGGGTTTATTTTCTTTCCTGGAAAATACTAGTTCAACCATCAGGGCCGACGATAGTGAAACATAATCTCGACGGTTTGTCGGCCCTGTGGTGGAACTAGCATTTTTGGAAAGAAAGACAACAATTTAGGCAATGAAGTTAGAGAAGAGAACAAGAGTATATAACGGTTAGTGAGAGTGCACAAAGTTGATGCATATTACATGGTTGAGAGGTAAGTATCACGTGATGGGGGGATTAGTTGGAAGATGAGGAGCACGTGACTCTCTCATTGCTCCATTCAGGAAAATCATATCACATGTTAATCTAGTTTCATGCATCTTGAATTATTTGACATTCTCATAACAAAAGTTTGAAAATTGTGATATCTTTGCACCTTACATCTTATGAAGTTACATTTTAGTATATATGAAAAGAAAATTGAATGAAATATTACTATTCAAATTCAAATTCTAATATGTTGAAAGAAAAGAAAATTGAATGATCAATAATTTGTATTTTAATTTTTGTATGAGCATGCATATGATCCGATTGAAAAATCTTTTTACTGAATATTATTGTTTGATATCAAACGTATAAATATAATTTCGAATAAATAAATGGAGTAAATATTAATTTTGGTGGGTTCTAGTTTATGTTATGTGATGAGATTAAATTTGATGAACTTAGTTCTGAATTTTGGCATACTAATTTGTAATGTATAATTTAATTTAAAAATAAAAATTTAATAAAATATTAAAATAAGTTACTAATTCATTCAAATATATTTCCAACACTTGTATGAATTCGGACGAAGTTTACATTCACATGAGACTAACTTTTATTAAATTTTGATTGGAAGCAAAAATAATTTTGGAAGGAAAGAAAGGAGTAGGAGTGCAAGAGCAATATGTAAAATTGTCTGTTAAAGCCATGTCAGCTATTATAAACTTAATGTGCATTTATCTAGGGCTCCTCCATTAAATTCAAAGCAAAGCATTTATTTATATTTATTAAGTTGAAATGGATATTTGATTCATAATAAAGGAGTAGATCTATTAGAACTGGATCCAACACAACAGAAGAAATATTTACAAAAACCAGAAGGCATGCTTAAAACCAGAATCTCAGATTTCAGAATAAATGAGAGAACAATGAAACCAAAGCAAATTTTGGTCAATTCAACTTCTTTATGAGTAAATACGAATCTAAAATTTCACCAACACATCTGTTAAATCTTACTCTTAGATTTAAACAAAGTTGATTTTAGTCAGAAAATTGAGTAAATACGAATCTAAAATTTCATCAAAACAAAGCTCAAAAGAAAAATCATACCAGCACCAAAAATAATATTTGGCAATCACTGTGTGTGTGCATAGAGCTCCTAAGTCACAGCGGTATCAGTCGATGAATTTCAATGCATTGGCTACACCAAGATACCTCTCCTTGTAGTGAAAACTACACTGCCCCGAATCATGATGCACCAACTCAAAAGGTAAGTTAAGTACTAGATATCAAACACTGTTCCTAAGCAAAAATTTTCTGATAACCCACTGATTGTTCCTCGTACCTTGTTTCTTGATAGACCGTTTTATACCATAACTCAGAACTATTATTCATTTTATCAACAAGCTACCCGCTTTTGTCTGTGCGCATTCAAGCTTAGGAATTAGTTCAGAAACCACTTTCTGCAATGAGGCAAGCTGGATAGAATTACTGTTTCCATTTACTTCTTTGGCAAGTAGTGTGATTTCTGCACCTGAATGTGCCTTTATTAAGTCCTCCCAAAATTTGTCGTCTGAGTTGAGGTTAGATTCCCGGACAAGGTTCATGACCTGCTTCAGCTTTGCAACGTTTCTACCCGCACCACAACCCATAGCAGTTGCAGCGCCTACTGCATTTGCTATGGTTAGTGTGTAGACCAAAGGCAATTTGTGTATGAAACCAAATGCAATTGCTGCCACAAAACTGTCTCCACACCCGACTGTGTCGATGACACTAACCTATTCAAGTAGGAAGGAGACCAGAATATGAAGTGTGAAGATGAAGAATGTATAAGCTATGTATGTATTTATCTTATTCAAGATAGTAAAATGACTAAAGAATCACAATGGATGGAAATAAGAAGACTGATAAAAATGAAGAATGAAGGAGAAGATAAAAAGGCAAGAAGTACGACAAGCTTACACACACAAGTACCTTAAATGCAGGGGCACATGATATACTGGAAGCGCTGATCAATATAGAGCCTTTTGGACCCATTTTTACAATCACCCACTTTGTCCGAATGCCTTCCCTGAGTAGCTCTTGTCCAGCTAATATTGGATCCACTATGCCAGTCAATGATTCAGCCTGATACATTAGAAGTGCCATTTATAGTCTTGATTTAAAAATTAGAATACAAACAATACAGAAAGAAAAGTGGGGGCTCAGCAATATAGATCATATCTAGCGGCATCGTATCTGCTTGAGACACATGCTCACAAATTGCAATTTGGCTAAGAATCTTAAAGCAAAACACTAAGATGTTTAGGCACAACCATATATGGTCACAATGATATGAAGCAATGATTTCACATGCCCGCTACACACTTTGGTGCAACAGCTAATGTAAAAATTAGAAAATGACCTTACACATGTGAAAAAGGAAGAAATCAAGATCACAATGTTGTCCTGACATATGCAAAAATATGAGAGAGTTTGATTCCAACATGTCTAATATAGTGGTTGCATGGAATTATTATTCTAATACAAGATGATGTCAGAGAAGTGAAAGAATGCTGGGCCGTGAGAAAATGTACATTAAATATAACAAATTTTTGAGAAAAAAATTCAAAAGCATCCATTTTATGCATAATTACACTGGATTAAAATTAATAAACTATTTTTTATACTGCAAGTTAATGTGGCAATACTGTACGGTCCTTTGCAAGTTCAAGGCCAGAGCAATAACCAACTAGAGACACATGATAAAATCATGAAGTAAGTGATGGTATGATGAAATGTTCTTCCTACCTCTTCAGAAGTTAATAAAAGAACATCACTCATCCTTAAGAACTTGTCAAGGGTCATCCGCTCTTCAGGTGTTCCAGTCATCAGAGACTTGCCTCGTGGTCCAGGGTCAAAAAAGATAGACGTCCCTACTTCAACAGCATAATCCAGAGTCGACACGAGTAGACAAGGAGAAAGTTCATCGAATCCATAACCATTGCAGAAGATGATATTTGACCTTCTTATAGCAATCTTCGCTTCTGTGGAAAGTGTGCTCATCCAACTAAATGCAGGCTCCTCATTAAAATCTGAGCGGCTGAAAAGAAAAAAATTGAAGTTTCTTTCATTGTATGTCCCTGCTTCATCCATATTAATTTTAAGGATATTTATTATTTAGTTAGTTTCAAATAAAAGCATCAAGAAGGGAAGTGGAATATTTTAAGCAGATTACATTACCTGCAAAATCCATGCCTTTGCAGGGGGTCCACTAAAACCCAGCACAGGAGTGTCTCGTAAGCTCTGACATCAACCACATCTTTCTGCTCATCCATCTCAACCACATCAATTCCTTCGTCATGAAGGACATCTAAGAGGAAACGGCCATAGACTTCGTCCCCAACATGACCAACAGCAGCAACTTGTAGTCCTAATCTAGCTGCAGCTATGGCCATATTGCAATTGCCACCAGCTTCCCAGTATTTCTATTAATAGAACTAAACTATCAATATCTGTGAAACTGAATTTTATTGGACAGAAAGCAAACTCTATGGGTTGACCGAACGTTTGAAAGCAATTTTGAAAAAAAGACAGGTGAAAGTATAATAAAACTATAAAAAGAATTAACTCAAGGAGAATCTTCACAAACTGACAGTCAGGACTGGATTACTTTTATTTCAACATTAATTATGTGATCTATATGATATTATTAAACCAAAATTATTTAGTTAGCTTGATTTCCTCATAGTATAGTCTATCAGTAATGCTCATCAACAACTTGATTTTTGTTTGGCTCCATTTCCTCAATAAATTTCCTTGTCCTTGCATGAGAAATGTATTTGGGAATTATAAGTTTTGGGCATATATAGTTTTATTCACAAGAAATGTACATATGAAATAAAATACTCAATAACCACAACATACCGCTGATAGGGACAAAACATACGAAGTTGAAACTATTCCTTGAAATACATTATATTTATTATTTCCAGAGAGTTCAAGCCTTTCTTTAATCCAACTAACATAACAACATTTCAAAAGCATTTATGTTTGTGTTATGTTTCTCCTTTTCTTCATTTTTTTCCCTCTGTGTGTGTGTGTGTGTGGTTATCACCAAATAACGCACAAAAATTAGAAAATTTGAACTCAATAACTACAAATATATTGTACTTAGGGGCTACTTGGCACAAATTCAGGAACACACATAATTGACAATAGTTCTCATTGAAAGGTCAATCATGTGAATGGTAAATGATTAATGGATGGGAGTACAAGTTAATTGAAAAAATGGGCATGATTAAGGAACTTTGATTCTCACTCTCATTACCCACCAAGTGCCCCCCGTAATGATTATGTTTTTTCTGCCACATATTCTTGATAAGATTCTATAGGGAGTCCATTCAAATAAGATGACATAATGTTTGCCACATATTTTGGGCAGTGAGGAGTATTTGACAGGGGATGTTAAAACTCTCTCTTTTTTACAGGAATCAGATTTCCACATCCTTCGGGTACATGCTACCCTTCACATAGACATGCTTGTATTGAGTTGGTTGGCTCCTAAGCTAGTACACAATGCAATGTAAGGCTCAACTCAGAATCATCAAAACTTAAATGCTCTTAGCTATCTCTTTAACACATAAGTGACAGTATATATAGTTCCTATTTCCCTTCTTAAAGAAAAGAAGACCGGGGATCACAATGATTTTGTAATTTAGCAAGACATCAAGAAGTGAACCAAAAGTAGTAATTTTTTTCCTAGGCTCTTTATTAATATTTACAGAACATTTTAACTTAAACTGCAACTAAAATCCCATTCCCCTGATCACCTTTGATTTTTTTATTATTGCTTAACTAAAGCAAATTGAACAAACCAGTATAACCGCAAGCATGGAAGATCCACTGTTCTACAAAATCATTTCAAAATCAAAGAAAACACTGAAGGAAGATAAATCCCAATTTCAAGGGAAAAAAAAAAGAAAAGAAAGGATGAAAAGTGCATGCAAAACCTTATCAGGAGGCGACTTGGCTAATTCATCCATGTAGAGCTTCCGTTCTTCCAAGGGTTTGGGCGGCAATTTGGGAACGTTGAGCACAACATCAACACAGAGATTCCCAATAGTAGCGACGTCTATGTTCTTCACCCCAACATTCTTAACCCTCTCATCTTCCACCGAGCCATTTCCGAGGCTGAGAGAATTGAGACGCTGTTTGGGGAGAGGAATCTCAGTTCCTCTACATTTTAAGATCGAATAATAACAAAAGTTCCTCCTCGCAACAAAGGGAGAGAATCTAGGGCTTCGGCGGGTGATTGGGCATGGAGAAAACAGGGCATAATTTGATTCAAGAGATAATCCCACTTGATTATGCATTCAAGAAATGTATCAACAGAAAAGATGATGAAAAAATTGATGGGTGAGGTGAATTTAGCAACGTCGATTAAAGAACACAACACATAATCAATTTTCCAATTGGATTTGAGCAACTAGTCTATATCATCTTCTTAAACTGTCGACTGTGGATGAAGGTTTGGAATTAGAGGGCCCAACAGGATAGATTGAATCGTCGGGACAGTGGACCAGTGCTCTCCTCTCCTAATGGCTTGGCCCCTCCATTTAAGGTGCCAAAGATTAACGTTGATTTTACAATTAATGCCTGATTTGGGGCTTTAATTTCATTCGTTAGATGCATAGTATGATACTCCCGATATCCCATGTAGAAGTTCATTGTTACGGTAAGGACGGAGTTAAAGAAAAATACTTTTAGATAATAAATAATTATAAAGTAAATTATATGAATGGTAAGATGGTGAAAATTTTGAAGTTAAAGTGTGTTGTGAAATTATTAATTTGTGTGTATTTCTTTATTTGAAGGTGTGAACTTATTTATAGGACGAACAAAAATAAAAAGCATAGTATTTGTTTAGTATTTTTTTCTGTTTTGAGTAGTTCTGTTTTTTTTTTTGTTTACTTATTCTCTTTTGAGTTCTGATGGTTTACACCACCACACAAAAGCATCTTTACTTTTACCTACAAAATTTACGATCCTAGTCATAAACATCTTAATATATTCTCTTCACATTTAATTAGCGGTGAAAAAGGGTGGAGACCATAAAGATTCTACTAAAGTTTTATTGATACCACATCTTTAATGTTATATCAAATCAAAGCATGTTAATGTGAGAGAAAAAATGAGAGAAAGAGAAAAATATTATTAATCCAACAAATAAGAATGTATGTAAAGTAGATAGACCCAAGGTTAATAGAAATCTTAAGTCCATACATGGACAATTTCTAAAACCTCCTCTAAATAGAAAACTCAATTTCAAATTGCCAACGCACATAAACATCCGTGTATAAATCCTATATCTAAAGGATCTACGATATGATTTAGTTTTCTTATAGTTGGACTTTCATGATTGTTTTGATCATTGTTTCTGAATTGTCTTTTAACAAGAGAATATTGCTGTGCAGGCATCACAAGCCCAATAGCTTCTTGTGCTTGGTATCTTGTCTTAGGCTCACAAGTTCTTCCAATGATGAAGCTGTACCATGACTCAAATTTGAAGGCATGACTAAAATCAACCATCTATTATAGATATATTTCGGGGCGAAAGTGGTGTTGTTTGTTTCGTTCAAGCGTGCTCACAATCTTTTGGGCGATATCATTGTATGCCTGTGATACAAAGGAGTCAGCATCGGATATCACAACGGGGACACCCTCATCAGAACCACTCCTGATCCCCGTCTCCAGTGGAACCTGAAAATTGGCACATTTAACTGAATGATCAATTGCATGATGGAAAAATGTCACACCAATCACAACTAAGAAGTTCAACAAACTAAAATTTGTGTTTTGCTTGAAAATTATAGAAAAAAACTACCTTTACTTTAGCTTTCCTTATCACAGAACCTCAACATCAGGTTTTCTAATTATCCCAAAGAGCTACATAGCGTGCAACCAGTTTATTTTTTAATTGAAAAGCATTCTCAGGATACGGTATTTATTTCTTGGGTATAATTGTATAATGAACTACAATAGTATAATGTTCCATTAACCAAATGATAGAATTATAATTATACTTTTAGAATTAGCACTAAGCTATAAAGATTAAACTCTAAAGGTAAATTAGTACTAATTCTAATGCAGCTCCCTATGGGTAAATTAGTATGTGAACAACAATGTTCAAGGGGGTAAAATAGACCATTAAATACAAGGGTAAAAAATTAAATGAACCACAAGAATGAAATTATTATCCCTAAAAGTAGCACTAATTCCTAAGAATAAACATTAAACTTTAGGGAAGACGAGGTAAAATAGAACATGAGACAAGGTGGCATGGTATGCAATTTTCACCTGATACATTGCCTATCCCAAATACTGTCAATCATGTCCAGAAAATAGAAAATATATTGAGGAAAATCACATTAATGTTACAATTTACCAGTTATACTGTATAGAATTTTTTTTGTAATATTTTTAAAAAAAGATTCTGGCAATCTAAAATTTATTCATACCTAAAGACAATAATAGAACTAGTACAAGGTCAATAACCAAATCAGAATCCATACCTCGCCAAGGAACTCGATACCCATTTCATCAGCTGTCTTTTGAGCTCCACCTTTTCCGAAAATGTAGTGTGCCTCATTACAGTTCGGACATTTAAAATAGCTCATGTTCTCTAGGATTCCCAAAATCTGTAAGACATCAAAAACACTAAGAACATTTATATCCAAATTCCATAAGATTGGAAATGAATAAGAAAGAAAAAAAAAAGTACGGTACAGAAATTGTGTTTTCTAACAAGCGGGCTGATAGTTTAATTTTGATAAACGATCAATCTTGAATTTTTTTTTTTTAAAAAAAAAAGAACAACAAACAGTTGACATAATAAAACAGGCTCCATCCTTTTCTGGAAAGATAACACTCCGATGCAAAGTATAGGAGGGAGAGGACATGGTAAATCATGAGCAGATATAAAATCAGCTGCAGGTAGAGAGAAATCTGAAGAACATGTTGGCTGAAAATATCGTAGGAAGTAACAACTTGAAAAGTTATTTTAACACACGATGAGGGTACAACAAACAAAAGATAATGCAGAGAGTATGTTTTGACTTTATGTGAAATCAGAGTTGCTGCATGTTCAATAAAATACAGAAACTTAAAAAGTTGTGCTCAAGCAAGCTATGAGTGTTTTTACCGGCACGCTAACCTGGGAAAACATTTTAACACCTCTTCGAGCATCCATCAACGCAACATCTTGAGGAGTTGAAACGATTACAGCTCCTATCATGAGTCAAGAAATGACGTAATAAATATGTAATGTTTCCCACATAAAAAAATTAAGGTACAATGGA
This sequence comes from Pogostemon cablin, assembly GCA_023678885.1. NCBI lineage: Eukaryota > Viridiplantae > Streptophyta > Magnoliopsida > Lamiales > Lamiaceae > Pogostemon > Pogostemon cablin. Next base: position 2,595,804 of record CM043000.1, read on the forward strand.
ATACAGAAAAGTTTTTAACACTCAATCTACCCCTTGGGGAGAAATCCTGGTCACAATCCACATTTTTCAGTCACATCATCTAAACAACAAGTGAATATTTGAAGAGGTGAATGCAGCTTTGTTGTACGGGCGAAAAAATGTACACAACTCTTTTTCACCTGAATAAAAAAATCAACAGCTAGACTTCTAACTACCTGATAATTGCAATCTCTGAGAGATGGAAATCTGAGCATCACCAGTGCCAGAAGGCATGTCAACTACAAGAATATCTAGAACTCCCCAATCTACCCCTCTCGACATCTGTTCAAGTGCTTTCATCACCTGAAGGATTAAAAACTTTTTAAGCAATTTTCTTAAGCATAGGACACTTTCTATGAGCTGTCCTGGCCCACCAAGAGGTGAGATATGACTGGCTATTAAAATTTACGCATGCTAGTGAAAGTTTTAACTTCACTCTTATAACAAATGATCGGAAACAAAGGATGTGAAGAAAAAAGAGCGAAGACATAATTAACAGAAAGTTAATTGACACTTGCCATAGGACCTCTCCAGACAATCGCCTCCCCTGCGGCAACAAGAGACCCCATTGACATGCATTTGACATCATAGTTTTTAATTGGGAATTTTCTTATCTGCCAAGAGATAAAAAAAAAAAAGAAAAAAAAGTTAATGTGTATTCATAATTTCATATTTCCTAAAAGAATAATAAAAGAAAGATATTAGTCAGGTTACACAAGTATCCGCAAGCAATAAGCATGTACCAGTCAAAGGTTTCAGACTAAAGATTCCAAAAACAAGTGGAAGCTTAGAGTAACAGGGTAGGATTGAGGAGACATAACATAATATAAAAAAAAGAAAATAGAGAGGAAAGCCCACTTTCAAGGTGAAGCACACTGAAACATCAATGCAAACAACTAGCACCAGATCTAGTGAAGTGGAGGTCCTTACATAGACTGTACTGACAGAGGAATGGAGACCAATGGACAGGAAACAGACAACTTCTGTATGACAAGCAAAATCAATTTCTGTGAGGGACGGTGTGAGTTGATAAACAGAGATTTGGTAGAAAGGTTTCCAAAATTCCCACAACTATCCACCTGATCTTTGTTGCCTCACAAATTTAAAATCGGTAATCGTTAGTTTTCTAATACTAAACATGATAACTATATAAACAATACTCACTAATCATAACTATAGATATATTTGGACAAAAATAAATCTTTCAAGTTTTAATTCCACCCACCGTTTACATAAACTTAGATAACCTAAACCATGGAAAGAAGAATAACAGATAAAACCAAGATAATCAACTGATCTAACTAATAGATAATCAAGAAACTAGAAGGTTCAAGAAAGCACAGAATTCCTAATACATCAAAGCACTACCTGCACTCACTTCAGGCTTTCCATATAGCTTCATCATCATTGGAATTGACTGCCCATAAACATCAGCATCCAGAAGCCCAACTTGAAGCTGCCACTTAGTTGCAAGAGAAACCGCCAAGTTAACTACTAATTTACAACATGAAAAGTTGGAACTTCACATGGACCCATACTTCAAACATGAACATAACCCAACAAGAATTAATTATTACACACCTTAACAATCACTCAAAGTAGAATATGTTTCATTGAATAATTACACAATGCACACATTCTAATATCAAACACATCTTGCATGCCATCACAACCACCATATCTTGCATGCATTACAATCTTTTATATTGCATAATTAACATACAACCCATTTTACCAACGAAAAATAATAAATGGTCATGAAGTACCTGCTGTAGTTGACTTCCCAACGCCACCTTTGCCCGAAGCAACTGCTATAATATCATTAATCCATTCGATCTTCAGATTTTGGGAATGGGTTCCCTTCCCACTCTGCGAAGCGAAACCCCTTAGGCCTCCAAGCTTGCAGAATATGGAAGCAGTAGTTCATTGATCAGTTTTGATTCCAAGAGAATAAAGGGAGGATTTTTATTAGAGCCGAAAAGTAAGACAGCACTTACAGGTCGTCTTACAATCCGGTTCATTGATTCTGTTTGTCTGCTAATTTTCCGAGATAAAAATCTGGGGGAAGGGTGAAGTTGAAAAGTTGAGTGACGAAATTTCGCTGGACTAGATGGAAGAGCAAAACTGAAGCAGGGGGATCCATGAAAATTTTTGGGGTTACGACATGTAATTATAAAAATATAGAATATTATTTAATATTAAAAATTATATAATAAATAAAATAAAATACAAGAATTATGATTATTATTATTAAGATATTATTAATACGAATTTATAATATGTGTTAAATAATATAAATATAAAGAAGAAAAGAAAAAAATTATAGGATGTATTAAAAAATAAGTGTAAATATAAAGAAAAAAACACAAGAATTTACTTAATAAAGTATAAAGAAAAAAAACACAAATAATTTAATATTTAAAATTATATAATAAATAAAATAAAATACAAGAATTATGATTATTAAGATATTATTAATACGAATTTATAATGTGTTAAATAATATAAATATAAAGAAGAAAAGAAAAAAAATTATAGGATGTATTAAAAAATAAGTGTAAATATAAAGAAAAAAACACAAAAATTTACTTAATATAAAGAAGTATAAAGAAAAAAACACAAAAAAAGAGTGTAGTAGGGATTTGAACCCATGACCCCATACTCAAATTTAATGGTCTAACCACTAAGCTATTGATGTATTGCAGCTAGGAAGTACTATATCTATAGATATGCAGCTAATAAGTACTATATCTATAGATATTATATTTCGATATGGGGTACAACTGTACCCCATATACCTATACTACATCCGCCCCTGAACTGAAGAAAGATTTTGGATCTGAGTAGCACCCTCCGAACCAGATTAATGCTATTTGGTCTCGTATGTAAATCTGATTGGTGTTTCCTTGGGCCTTTGGACAATATTAGAAGAGACAGAATCTTTGAAATATAATGGATAGATAGGCGTCTCGTTCAGAATGGCTGATATCTGTGTTCAAGGAATCAAATCCATCATAGAGCTTTTAAAATAATCAAGCAAAGTTTGTTTGTCCATGGGTACTCAAACATGAACAAACTCATGTCAATTTTATAAGTACTTAATTGTTTGGTAATTTTTTTAAAGTATATATTTGGTTTGCAGGTTTCATAGTAATACTCCCTCCGTCCGCCACCAACGTGGACATTTGCTTTTTGCACGTGAATTAAGAAATATTATTATTTAAGGTGTAGTTGGTAGTTGTATTAGTGCACACAAATTTATTGTATTAGTGATGTGTGTGGGTCCCATGTGTTTAAAAAGGGAAATGTGGACCTTTGGTGCGGACGCCCAAAATGGCAAAATGTGGATCTTTCGGGCGGAGGGGGAGTACTTTTTACTTTATGCTCTATGTTCACAGTCACAACTCACAATGTATATACAGCAATGTCATTTTCTTTAAATACTCTTCTACATGAATGGATTTTTTTGCCAAGTGATATTGTAAGACAATCAATTTCGATTGGGAGTAATCAGAAAAAAATTAGTTGGACTAAAAGAAAAGGATCATAATTTCAGTAAATAAAAATCAGTGAAATCAATTACTTGGGGTGGCCAAATGCTCACAGGTGGTGCAAGAAATTGGGCGTTAGAGAAAAGGGGAAAAATGAATTTAGGGCACAAAAATCAAAAGTAAAAATACAGAAGATGGAGAGAAACGTGAGTTAGCCAGCAGCAGGACGAAAAAGTGAAACAAATTAAATGGAAATATTAGAGTTACCTACGCTACGCTACGCTCTTCCCATCCAACTAATTGGCCACATTCCAGAAATCATCATTGTCTCGTTGAAGGAGTTCATCATGGCCATCTCTCTCTGGATTGGGGGGGGGGGGGGGGGGGGGTTACCAGATATCTGATATAGATCAAGAACCTCACTAATCTGTGACAATGAAGAAGAACAAAGAAATAGGCTATGTGCGTGTTTTAAAAACACATCACAATATTAAACATTTTCATGGGTAAAAATGATATTCAGAAAAAATATCTCATGAAACTAATTACATGTACAACATTTGTGCCTCACATTCTTATATAAAGGCTAACTATAATTATATTCTTATTAAATCAATATATCAATATTAAATTAAATCTCTTGTACCAATATTTGCTTCAACTGGATTCGACGAGAGGGAAACTCTCTAGCACATAACGTAGCAGCTACTGCTTTTAATGGTGTTTCGTTTTTCTTTTCATTATCTTTACCGAGTGTATATTAGGTGCACTCAGTTTCTTAATTTTAATTGTGCATCTGGTCGACCCATTTTAAAATGGGTCATATAAAACCTAAAATTTCAACGTAAAAATCTATCTCAATCTGCTTCCTCTCTTTCATACGATTTTCTCTCCCTCATATACTATTCTCTCTCTCACTCTACCTACGAATCAATCTCACTCCTCCTACGAATCAATCTCACACCACTACGATTCTCTTAACGATTTCACCGCTACTGCCCTTCAATTTCGTCGCTGCTGGTCGCGAATTCCGCCGCGCCACCAAATCCACCGCAGCGCTTTTCTTCTGCGCTGTTGTCGTTGTTCGCCGCGCCACCGGAGTATTGTGAAGGTGGCAAAGCATGTGACCTCTCAATGCATTCTCCATCACATTCGGTTAGTTTTTGTGATTGTGAAATTTTAGTTTCATCCTTGATTCATACTTTTTTTTTTTGATATTTAGTTTAGATCACATTTGTTTTAACTTTTGATTTTTTTTTTTTGGAGTTTTTCGCTTGTTTCAGTCATTATTTGTGACTGATTTTGAGTTTAATTTAATTTCAATTTAAGTTCAATTTAATTAATTTTTTAGAATTGTTTAATTTTTTTCTTCTAATCTATGATTCATTCTTCTCCAAAATATCTAATAAACCAATTGTATAATTCTACTTTCCTGTTTATTGTAGTTTCATTGCCAATCCAATTTGTTATTTAATGCTGCATACACTTAGTATTGATTTCTATTTATCTAATTGTATATGTTTTCTCCGTTAATTGTATGAAGGGATAGTCTGAATTGTACATGGTTATGATTTGTATGTTGGATTATTTTAATTGTATATATTTTATCTGTTAATTGTATATGTTTTCTCTGTTAATTGTATATAGGTATTGTCTGAATTGTACATAGGCAGGATAAGTATGTTGGATTATTTTAATTGTATATGTTTTATCCGTTAAATGTATATAGATATGTTTTGAATTGTACGTGGTCATGATGGTCATCTTGGTAGCATTATATATTAGATGTGATGGATTTTTCTTTAATGTATATATTTTCTCCGTTAATTGTATATATGTATGATCTGAATAGTACATGAGCATGATTTGTATGTTGGATTATTTTAATTGTATATGTTTTCTCTGTTAATTGTATATAGATATGTTTTGAATTATATGTGGTCATGATGGGCATCTTGGTAGCATTGTGCATTTAATGTGATGAATTTTTCTTTACTGTATATGTTTTCTCTATTAATTGTATACATGTATGGTCTAAATTGTATATGAGCATGATGAGTATGGTGGATTATTTTAATTGTATATGCTTCTCCGTTAATTGTACATATATATGTTCTAAATTGTATGTGGTCATGATGGGCATCTTGGTAGCATTGTGCATACGATAAAATGGATTTGGTGAAAAGAGAAAACCCTAAAGCCCTAAACCTTAAATCCTAAATCCCTAAACCCTAAGAGTTGTGCATTCGAAGTGGTGAATTTTTCTTTATTGTATAGGTTTTCTCTGTTAATTGTATATAAATATCATCTGAATTGTACATGGGTGTAATAATCAGTTCTGTTTATTTTATGCATATCCTATTCATATTCTGTGCTCTAGTGAAGATGAGGAAAATATGGAATATGAGAAAGATACAAATTCATAGTTGGATTACCAAGAGACACACTTGAGGAGATGCACAAACTGTATTGTAAGCATTCGTAAACTGTATTGCCGATTAAAAATTAAATATTATGGAATACACTTTATTCTAGTTTTTTTAGTGAATTTGACATGATTTTTTCTTATTCTTGAGTAAGGCAAGTGATGAAAATTGTGTTGTGCCAGGAGAATTCATGTGAGATTCTGTCTCCAATTCCTAATTGTCAAGTAACAGATGCAATAAGGACTTGATTTCATTGAAGAATCATCATAAAAAGCACAAAGTAAGTGTTGGAGTGCTAAAGCAGATGTTAAAATGATTGGTGGAGGAGTTAGTTAGTAATGGAAAATAATGTATTGAATATGATTTTAGTAATAAATGTATCACTTTTTATAGTTAATTGTATTATTTTATTGCAAAAGAAAAAGTACTTAGTCATTTATGCACATTTGAAGAATAAGTGCATTAGTTTTAATACATTAACGTATATTTTTTTCTTAATAATGTATTACTTTTTAATTCAATAATATATTTTCACTATATAATTGCTTATCTAAAGTATTCATATACTTTCTGAAGTAATACCTCTATAAATGAAAATTTGTATGAACTAATATCGTATACAATAATAAAAAAATTTATACAATATGGTTCAAAATTATACAACATGAACCAACATCTATACAGTAATCATAAACATAGATACTATATTTTAAAACATACACAATATGAATTAATATCGTATACAAATCAGAAACTTTACACTACATTTCAAATGATGTACGATATGATAATCAGAAACATATACACTATATTTCATAACATATACAATATGAATCAATATCGTATACAAATCAGAAATTTATAAAATCCAAAACTGATTTCCACATCAACAACACCACCATTTACAAGCAAGCTACTCTATTTGTTTTCAAATTTTGTTGACAATATCAAACTTCACACTTTTCCCATGTCATATGAGAATTTGAGGGTGGTGAGATTGCCCATATAGAACCTATGCAGCATAAAACAACATTAACACTTAAGCATAAACATATACAATTGTTTCAAAATTTTATACAGTACGAACTAATATTCTATATAATAATTAGAAACCAATAATACACTAAAGTAGGAACTTATATACTTGATTTTCAAAACTTATACAATATTAATTAATATCATAAACACTGAGGCAAAGACATATGCAGTATAAAATAACATAAACACCAAGACAGAAACCTATATAGTTAACTTAAAAAACTTATACAGTTGATTCTAAAAGGTTATACAATATGAACAAATATAACTTCCCAACATAGATTAGCACAAAAATAATGGACTCCATTCTAGTTAGCATCTTTTAAACTATGATAAGAAAATGGAATGACGATTTACCAGTCACTATCTGGTTTAAAATCGAGCAACGACATCACCAATACCCTAGCAACCGACGACGCTAGTACCTACGATTTTGATGTGAAAAACAACGACACTGGCGTCACAATTGTAACAAAAATCGCGACGGCGAAGATTACAAATACCTTAGAGGACGAGCAGCCATTGGCGATTTACAAATTGAATAAGATTTTGATGCTGGAGGAGTTGTTCAAAGGAGCTTTGCCTCCGGTGCCGGCACCTAATCCCGAGGCCGATGCAAAGCGAGGAAGAAGCACAAGTCGTCGAAGACTCCGCCTGCTCCGTCAGATTCTTCAGCGGATGCTCCCGATGCAGATGGAGATGTGGCGGATCAGAATGCTAGTGATGCCTTCAAGATTTTAATTGAAGAAATGAAGAGAGAGAGAACAGGAAGAGAGATGGATAGAGTTTCACAAGAGAGAACAGAAGAAGGCTATGAGTTTGAGGGAATACACAGATCTGAAAAGTGAAATTTGGGTTAAGAACAATATTTATACTCTGGATTATAGAAATGGGTCGGTTCTGGGTGCAACCTTGCACCCAGTTGCATATAATAAATTGCCATCTTTACCAATCTCTTGTGTAAACACCGATTCATCGTTTCATTAATAGAAATTTATTTTTCTGTCAAAAAAAATTAAATTAAATCTTATAACAAAATAAATTATAAATCATAAAAAAAGATAGAATACGAAAAAGGCAAAAGTTTTCATAGAATAAATAAATTGCATTCATAAATCTTTACCGACCTTCAAGTCAATTGCTAATGTTTTCATTAACAATTATTGAGATAATTTTATTGGTAATTCATACATGCTTCATTTGTCAAAGGGAAGTTTCATTTTTTTTTTCTTTTTTTATTTTGGGTATTTTTACTTAAAAAGTCCAATTTTCCTTTTTACACATTTAAGATCCACACACATACTAATATAATTAAAATATGAGTCCACACACCCACTAATATAATAATTGCACATTCCACATTAAATAATAATACTGTTTAAATTACGTACAAAAGCAAATGAGTCTATTTGAAATGGATGGAAGAAGTATTATTTAAAGTTAAAACCATTATGCAATCGATTCTACAGTGAAAGTTAGATTACTCTTTAGTTAAATGGAAGATTACTTACAGTATAAGAGATAATTACTTTTAAAAAAAATATTATTGTTGTTAGTAAACTCTTTCAGTACAATAACTCTATTATATTGTAAAGAAAAACTAAAGGATACATTATACGCCCAAATACACGCTAGCACCTCTTCTCAATTAATGGTAAACATTTTTGAGTCATTAGTTTTTATTTATTTATTTTTTAATTGTTTTTAACAACCAAATTTGAGTACAAAGTGTAGGAATTATTTGGTTAGTAAGGGTTAATTGTTAAATTAATCACGAATTAAATGAGTTTAGTGGGTGAGTGTAATTTGACTCATCTACTAAAGAGGTTATGTGAGGCGTAATGAGAATTAATACGAAATTATTGTCCCACATGAGAGGAAAATCCTCAAAAATCGGATCAAACCGGAAGACGAATCCTTTCGTATGGAAAGATTTGTTGAACTTGGAGTAGGTTCGTTGAATCTGGAAGCAATAACCCTCCATAATTGCTGATTAGAGGAAATCACACAATCAACAATCAAATCAAGTCGTCATAATTGTTGATTAGAGGAAATTACGCCATCAGCAATTAATACGTGCAATCACCATTATGACTGAGTGAAATGGTGCACCTATAAATAGGGTCATTTATCATTCATTCAAACAGACCACAATCAACAAGCACTTGCATCACAAAACATTTGCATCTTAGTTAACGATCCAGTTCTCTATCTTCTTTCGTTCATCGGAGTTCCAGCGATTGCGGTGCTGCCTCGCCGGAAAGGAAAAGTCTTTTTACCTTTGGAGAAGATCCGCCAAGACCGAAACACTACCGTGGCATGTTTCTTCTTGCGGGAAGTGGTTCTAGCTTGACTGGGCTTCTACACGCTGTTCTCTTGAAGATTCTATAAAAAGGTGTAAGAAGATCCTCTGCTTCTTCTCCTTTAATTTCAATTGTAAATTTTGTTAGTACTATTGTTAGTACGATCTCCCTTCTACATTTCTAGCTATATTTTGTAACGTGATTGGTTGGTGCATATATAAAATCCAACAATCGCAAGAAAAAACACGCCGCCTCTGCACATATTAATCACTATGAGAATTGATATAGATATTGTCGGAGCATCGATCCCAAAAGTGGGTGAAATCTCCAATGTTAATAGAGAGTCTGTTGGGACTAATTCCCAAAGAGTAACTGTGAATCCTGTTGGGTCTGAATCCCAAAGGATGTATCCTCTAATGGGGTTGCCGAGATCATTCGTAGCTCCGGCTTCAGCGGAGAAGCCCGAGAAGTTCATGGGTATTGACTTCAAGAGGTGGCAACAAAAGATGCTGTTCTACCTCACCACACTGAATCTGGTGAGTTTCCTAAAAGAGACTGCACCAGTGGTGGATGAGAATGAGACTGATATGCATAAGCGTATAGCTCTTGATCAATGGACCTTCGCTGATTACTTGTGCAAGAACTATATCCTCAGTGGGCTTAGTGATGCACTGTACAACGTGTATCTAAACACGAAAACATCTTAAAAGTTGTAGGAATCTTTGGAGAAGAAGTACAAGACGGAAGATGCCGGTATGAAGAAGTACGAGATAACCAAGTACTTGGAGTTCATGATGATGGACTCTAAATCTATGGTTGAACAAGTGCAACAGTTCTAACTAATTGTGCATGAAATCCTCTCTGAGGGGATGTTGCTTCCAGAAGCATTCGCTGTGGGCTCTATGATTGAGAAGCTACCTCCAATGTGAAAGGACATTAGATGCTATCTCAAACACAAGCAAAAGGAGATATCTCTAGATGATTTAATCGTCAAATTGAGAATTGAAGAGGACAATAGGTAAATGGATGGGAAGTTTGGCCAATCCTCAATGGAGGCAAAGACAAACTTAACTGAACATCGTGCGGGACCCTCCAAAAAGAGGAAGATATCCAACAAAAAGGGTAAGAAGCCAATGCAAAAGCCCAAGTTCAGTGGGGATTGCTACAAATGTGGCAAGTCCAACCATAAGGCCAAAGATTGTCTTCAGCCTAAGAAGAACAAAGGCAAGAACCACAATGCCAACGTGGTTGAACGGGCTCTTACCGATGATGACTTGGCTGCTGTGGACTTTGCTGCGTCTGCTCGCAGAAAAGTGCCTTCTCCACTTATGCGTCTGTTGAAGGAAGGAAGCTGCACATGGGGAATCAAGTATCTTCTGATGTAGCCGGTGTTAGGAACGTGACTCTGAAGCTCTTCTCCGGGAAAGAACTGAAGCAGAAGGATGTGTTGTATGTCCCAGACATCCGCAAGAACCTGATCTCAGGCTCCCTGCTAGTTAGTCATCAGTTCAAGCTTGTATTTGAGTCTGATAAACTAGTGCTTAGAAAGTTTGGCCAATTCTTGGGCCGTGGTTATCTTAATAATGGGCTTTTTAAGCTCAATGCTATGGTTGTAAGCCGTGAAGGCAAGAAAGTTATGAATAAAAGTGCTTCTACTTCTGTTTATATCGTTGAGTGCTCCTCAATATAGCATTTAAGATTGGGACATGTAAATCTTAAATTGATTAAAAGACTAAATAATCTTGATTTGCTTAAAGTAGCAAATGTTGAGACTTCAAATAAATGTGAAGTGTGTGTAGAAGCAAAAATGACAAAGCAACCGTTTCCCACAACGGAAAGGAGCACTAAACCTCTAGAGTTAATCCACACTGATACATGTGATTTAAACTTTATGCAAACTAGAGGGGGGAAAAAGTATTTCATTACTTTTATTGATGACTGCACAAGGTTTTGCTATGTATATCTCTTGAGGAGTAAAGATGAAGCTTTAGAAGCATTTAGACTCTACAAGAATGAAGTTGAGAACCAACTTAACACTTGGATTAATACAATTCAGAGTGATAGAGGTGGCGAATATGTAACACCGTTTGAACAAATATGTGCTGAATCCGATATCATATATCAAACAATGGCTCCTTATTCACCTCAATCAAATGGCGTTGCTGAACGCAAGAATAGAACTCTGAAGGAAATTATGAACGTAATGTTAATCAGTTCAGGGTTGCCTCAGAACATGTGGGGGAAGCTATCCTATCAGCTAACCACATTCTGAATAAGATTCCACACAAATCTAAGGATCAAACTCCTTATGAAATGTGGAAGGAACGTAAACTGTCATACAACCTTAAATTGTGGGGGTGTTTGGCCAATGTTGAAGTGCCACAACCTAAACAAGTTTGAATTGGACCTAAAACGGTTGATTGCATATTTGTTGGGTATGCACTTAACAGTAGTGCCTACAGATTTCTGATTTACAAATCAGAGATACCTGGCATGAATGAAGACACTATGATAGAGTCAAGGAAAACAATATTCTTTGAAAATATATTTTATAGTAAAGGAAATGAACAAGTGAGTTCTAGCAAAAAGATCACTTGAAGATAGTACTACGGTTCAGTCTACCCAAAAAAGTGTGGAACCAAGACGTAGTAAAAGAGTTAGAGTAGAAAAGGACTTTGGTCAAGATTTCTTCATCTATGTGATTGAAGATGAGCTAAAATCTATAACTGAAGCTCTATCTCGTCTAGATGCACTGTTCTGGAAAGAAGCTACAAACAGTGAAATTGAATCCATCATGCAAAACCACACGTGGGAATTGATAGATCTACCAAAGGGTTGTAAGACATTAGGATGCAAATGGATCCTAAAAGAAAGTATAAAGCTGATGGGTCAATAGATAAATATAAAGCCAGGTTGGTGGCTAAAGGCTTCAGGCAAAAGGAAGAGTATGATTTCTTTGATACCTACTCACCAGTGACACGAATTACGTCTATTCGTGTACTTATAGCAATTGCTGCATTGCACAATCTAGAGATCCATCAAATGGATGTGAAGACAACCTTCTTAAATGGTGAGTTGGGGGAAGAAATATACATGTACCAACCAAAAGGCTTTATATCACCTGGAAATGAGAAAAAGGTGTGCAAACTTGTACGATCATTGTATGGACTTAAACAAGCTCCAAAACAATGGCATGTGAAGTTTGACAACATAATAATGTCAAACGATTTTCGAATCAATGAGTGTGACATGTGCGTGTATGTGAAAACTACACCAAAGGGATTTGTCATTGTCTGACTCTACGTAGATGATATGCTTATCATAGGAACTAGTCATGACATAATTGTTGACACTAAAAGGATGTTGAGTCGAAATTTTGACATGAAGGACATGAGTATAGCGGATGTGATACTTGGAATTAAAATCCAAAAGACATCTGATGGAATTGCATTGTCACAATCTCATTATGTTGAGAAAGTGTTGAAGAAGTTCAATGCATTCGACGATCCAACGGCTAAAACACCCATGGATCCAAACGTGCACCTTTGTAAAAATAAAGGTGAACCAATAGCTCAATCTGAGTGCGAAGGGTTATAGGAAGTATAATGTATATAAAAAATTGTATGCCCTCCTGACAAAGTGTGTTCAGTTAACAAACTGAGTAGATACACGACTAACCTAAGCAATGAACACTGGAAAGCATTGAGAAGAGTGTTGAGATATTTGAAATAAACTCTTAATGTGGGGCTACACTATTCTAACTATCCAGCAGTACTTGAAGGGTAGAGTGATGCAAATTGGAAATCTAACACAAAAGACTCGTTCTCCACAAGTGGATACGTATTCACTATTGGAGGTGGAACAGTGTCTTGGAGGTCTACAAAACAGACCTGTATAGCCCGTTCCATAATGGTATCTGAGTTCATAGCTTTAGACAAAGTTGGGGAAGAAACTGAATGGCTTTGAAACTTCCTAGAGGACATTCCATGTTGGAATAAACCAGTCCCTACGGTGATGGTACATTGTGACAGTCAAGCCACAATTGGTAGAGCTCTTAGTGATATGTACAATGGAAAGTCTAGACATATCCTTAGGCAACACAACACGGTGAGACAATTGATCTCGAGTGGTGTAATGTCGATTGACTACGTGAGGTTAAAAGGCAATATAGTTGATCTGCTCACGAAAGAAATTAATCGAGATCAAATGAATAAATTGCTAGAAGGAATGAGATTAAAATCTACAAAGAAAAAGCTGAAACAGTGGAAACCCAACCTTGATGACTGGAGATCCCAAGAACTTAGTTCAATGGGAAAATAAAACTTTGGAGGTTCAAGTGAAATTTGGTACCTAACATTCCTTAGTAGAGCAATATTACCAAGTATGGGAACTCGTATTGTGGTGAGGTTAAGTCTCTGACTTTTAATGATTCCTAAAAGGCCTAGTGAAGGCTGGTTGAGTATAACGGGGTACTCAATATAGGAGATCACCTATGTAAGCGTGAAGTGAGTGGCCACTTCAAAGTGAAACACTTATGAATCTAAATGGGGTCCATGGCCGAAACGGGCCAAAATGTGAGAACAACGATGATGAGAGGCATTGATGCGTTTGCACTGTTGTCTCAGTATACGCTAAGGAGGAGTAGTTCAAAGACCTTGGTCTACTAAGCCACCGGCATACTCGATAGTGTTGGACTACAGAAGGTTCAAAGTCCCAAGCTACCTGTCCGAATATATTAGTGTCTCATAAGGACTGGATTGTGTGTTTGTATTTCATGTGGGTTCACCAAATTTCACTCATGTGGGGGATTGTAGGAATTAATTAAATTAATTAATTAAATTAATTAGATTTAATTGGTTAGTAAGTGTTAATTGTTAAATTAATCACCAATTAAATGAGTGTAGTGAGTGAGTGTAATTTGACTCATCTACTGGATAGGTTATGTGAGGCATAATGAGAATTAATACGAAATTATTATCCACGTGGGAGGAAAATCCTCAATAATCGGATTAAGTCGGAAGACGAATCCTTTCGTATGGAAAGATTTGTTAAACTTGGAGTAGGTTCATTGAATTTGGATGCAATAACCCTCCATAATTGCTGATTAGAAGAAATCACGCAATCAACAATCAAATAAATCGTTATAATTGCTGATTAGAGGAAATTACGCCATCAACAATTAATACGTTCAATCACCATTATGGCTGAGTGAAATGGTACACCTATAAATAGGGTCATTTACCATTCATTCAAATAGACCACAATCAACAAGCACTTGCATCACAAAGCATTTGCATCTTAGTTAACAATCTAGTTCTCCATCATCTTTCGTTCGTCAGAGTTCCAGCGATTGCGGTGCTACCTCACCGGAAAGGAAAAATCGTTTTACCTTTGGGGAAGATCTGACAAGACTTGATCACTACCCGGGCTTGTTTATTCTTGCGGAAAGAGGTTCTACCTTGACTCGGCTTCTACACGCTGTTCTTCTCCTTTAAGAAGATCCTCTGCTTCTTCTCCTTTAATTTCAATTGTAAATTTTGTTAGTACTATTGTTTGTACGATCTTCCTTCTACATTTCTAGCCATATTTTGTAACGTGATTGGTTGGTGCACATATAAAATCCAACACAAAGTTACTCATCCTTTACATGAAAAAAGTGCAAAAATATTTGGGCGTATAAATAAATTTTCAAAAGTTTGATTAGATTAACATGTGCATTGTAATATGATGATTGATGAAGTCGTTGTCTGCCTACTCAATTTTCTTACATAATCTATTTCAGATAGAATATATTTGGCAATTTTTTAATATTCTTATGCTTAGATCAGTTCAAAATATAACAAAACACCAAATATATATATATACTTCTATCACTTCCATATAAAATTTCACACGTCCAATACCACCCATAAAAAAAAACACCACATTAATTCTTAACCTTAAAAGTATATTTTAATTATAAATTTATCACTCTTACCTAACAAATAGTATAACATACTTTAAAAATAATACATTACCCTCCAAATATTAATAAAATTAGTAAAAAAATAGCTTTTCTTAAACTCCATATTTATAGTAACGGTGCAAGTAAACGTGGTATGTAGGGAGCATAAATTTATATTTTCATGAGCCTTAAGCACTCAGAAAAATTTCCCCCTTATTTAATGACTTTTTTTCAATGATTTTTTATTTTTTCAATTTATATATATTATTAAATTAAATTTCTATAATGCTTCATTATATATATCACTATGCTGTGTTGTTTTAGGAAAATATTAATTTGAGGTGCAGTGTTGGAAATAATTTTTTATGTACAAATCAAGCTAATGCCATGTTATTGTAAATAATCATTTAAAATCAATGGGCATCAAGCCAATTCGTCCTTTTGAAATAAACTAGTTAATGTTGTACATTAATCCGTAAGGTGTTAACCCAGCCTCATATTTTAATACAAAGTATATGGTTATGTTTAAATAATAAACTATATGCGTAACCAATAAAAAGTGATATGTAATCTCCGATGATGTAGTAGGACGCAACTCTGAGCTGTGGAGGTAAAGTCATCATAGTCTTTTGCTTCTGAAATGATTGCATTGCTGCCTGAAAATATAGACATGTATTTGGTTCATATGAGCATGTGCTAGCATTTTTCTCATATTGGCACAAAAGATAAGACTACATTCAAAATTTAGGCACACAGGCTCAAAGTATAGGTGAGGACAAATTCATCTGTTACAGGAAAATAAGTAATGGTTCCCTTGACTTGTAAATAATACCAAAAGTAATGATATATTATCCAACGTACCCAAATTACACAAGAAATTGATTAGCTAAAGTAAAAGACATAATAACAACATAACCTAGTTTATATGTTTCTATGCTTTTCCAATCATCCAATGCATGTCATATAACTTCTTACACACACACTCACAAACACAAAACGAACTGATAATCAATGACTATAATAAGATACAGATAACATGGAGAAATTTTAATAATTCAAAATAGATGCAATGACTCATACAGAAGGATAAAGAAGAGATAAAACCTGAGCTAAAACCTATCGAACAAGCCAATCAATGTCACTTCTATGATTACATATGACGAGAGCATGTTCAATACCTGGAGATGTCACCCAAATGACAAAAATAAATAAATAAACTACTCAAGCAAAGTTGTAACAGACATAACTCAGACAGTATATGGTAAAATGTGAATAGTAGCATATAAATGGCCTTACCCAATTTTTTAAAGGTTTTAGAATCAGTGTACACTTCAATCTGCAATAGAATTACCAGCATATGAGACAGGTGGTGAAGATGAATAAGATAATCAAAACTACATGTTTCATTTCCATATACTTTAATTTCATCTAACTATTTATACAGATACGATATCAAAGAACACAGTATGATATCTTTAATAATATGATTCCAGCATACATAACAGTTCAAAGGTATTTACATGTCGTGTTATGAAATGTTATAAAGATGCAACTTAGAATGTGGAGTTAATACATCAGGCTCTTCTTGTATGATCAGGTTGGCCCATTGAATTGATAATCAACCTTAAACAGAAAAATTTAAGATTCCAAATTTAAAGTTAAAAATTCAGATACTCTGTTTTGCACACTATGATACATAACTATTCAGATATGAAAATCTGTTGGCAAGGTACAATGCTAGCTAACCTTGCATAAATGGCAACAATATCTCTAATTACAGTAAAACACATTATCAATCAACAATCAACCAGCCACATGAGCTCCAACCACAGAAGTTCGGCCCCTCTCTATTAATTGTCGTACAAGTGTTATTTAAAAATGGTCTAATTAGCACAAAACATACTGCCTGCAAAAATTTAAAGGTATCCATCATATTTCTTCTATTCATTTAGTAAAAACTCCTATCATAAAAATTAGCTATGATCACCGAAGAAAAAACAGCTAACTACAGAAATATGATGAATATAGAAAACCACACAAATATAAAAAATCCAATCCAATCACCAATCCCGTCCCCCCAACAAAAAATGAACTGTTAAACATTGAAACCTGAACGAAGTTAACCACTTAGTAACAAGAAATATAAAAATAAGCATCTCAATATCATAAGTAATATGATGTATGAGAAAATTCAAGCATGGTAGTGTTAGATTGTATACTAAAAGTCTGGCTTTCGTATGAAACAATGTTTTAACAATTTATTTAAAATGAGAATCATATGATCAAACGTTTTGCTCACAACCGAGATAGACCGGGACTATCTATCGGGATGGTTGTAATGTGATTTGGTATTAGTTTGTCTTGACTATAGAATCACATTAGTGAACATTGTGTGTATTGAGCAAGACCGCTTGAGATCGTTCGACTTGTACTGCCTATATAAGAGACTTGATCTCAGTTATTATGGATGTTCGTGCTCTTAATCTCTATATAATAATCTCGACACGTAAGGCAGTATATATTTCTTTGGTTCATCAATGGGTGAGATTTACATATAATTAAATCAACAAACTCGGTGAGTTGGGAAGTATTGCTGTCTCTATGGTGTGCTGTTGATTGTGGAAGGAATCCGTATCCTATTTAGGTTGATGATGTTCCCCTGAGGAGCTCATAAGGATTATCATGTAAATCTTGCAAGTGGATTAATTCCGGCATGATAATGAGGTTGAGTGGTACTACTCTCGGATGAGATATTAATTAATTTGAGTTATCAGTAACTTAATTAATTAATGGGCATTGCATATCTTAAACATGGGGAGACCGTCGGGCTCATAATAAGAAAGAGCCCATAACATAATTATGGAATTAGAACGGTAGTGCAGTAATAATATTTTAGTGGACTATATTATTATTATTGGACTTAAGTATAAGTTTTGGGCTAAACTTGGATACTTAAGCCCAATGAAGGCCCAACTCTAATTTCTCCTCATGGTCCCTGCTGTAGCCCATATATAGGTCATCTCAACTTCCTGGAACCTTAATTCTGTCGCCTATTTTGACTTGAAGAAGAGGTTAGGAGCAGATTGAGAAGATCTTGAAGATCGTCGCCCATACAACGTTAGGATTGGACTTGGGGATACATCATAAGATCAAGAGGTTGTTTTCTGCAGCTGTTCTTCAACAACATACCCTGGTGAAAGGCAATGCGAACTTTGAAAATAATTGTTTTCGCTATTTAAATTTACATGGAACCCTAACGTTTCACGCTAACCAAATGATCGAACACCAACAATTGGTATCAGAGCTTCGGTTTTATGGTGAAATGTGACATGTTAGGCTAAGATTTATGTGCTATACGTGATTTAATTATCATGTGGAATAGCATGAGAATTAGGGTTAGGGTTTGATATAGGTGATAGTATGATCTGTGAAATCCTCGTTCTTGTTCGGCGGTTGCTCCGTAAAAGCAACACCCGTGAAACCCTATGTGTTATTCGTCAGCTTTTGGCGAGATCGGTAATGGCTAGACACATCGACGAAAGCGTCTGCACAATAGTTCATCGCTGGATGTGTGTGTCTGTTCCCAAGCGCAATAGCGAACATGTAATGATAGAAGATAAAACTCATCATCGTGACTTCATTGGCAGCTGACGAAAGGCATCACGGCGGCACTGGCTGAGACAACTTGCGTGTATACTTGCTGGTCGGCGACGCATGATGGCAATCGGGACATCATCAGACGAGTTGCTGGCAGCTAGGTTAAGGCGACCGCTATGGCTGGACGACGCTAGAGCGGGAGGCGTTTGACCTGAACATCAGGTTCCAGACGAGACTGCACAGGTTACGATCGGGTCTTCATGACTAGTGATGACGTCGACTGGAAGAAACCCGCCGTGAAGTTCAGGGGCAGGTTCTGACGGCGTCGTACGAGAGCATCGACTGTCTGAGTGAGTCGACAGTGTATTCCAGGCTAGTCGTCGATGGGTTTTGGGCGAGCCAACTGTAATTTCCAGGCTAGTCTCTAGTGTTCCAAGCGAGTCAGGAGCTACTTCCGGTCGGGCCTAAAGCCACTTCCGATCGAGTCTGCTCATTCTCTGAGCGGGTCTGTCCTTGTTTGATCGGGTCCTCATGGTGTCCTGGTCGGGTTTGCAGTTTTGCCGGCTGGGTCTACCTGGTTGTAAGATGGCGCTGTGCGGAAAACTGCAAGATGTCACAGGAACCAGCAGATGGCGGCGTCGGGCTTGGCGGAGTCGTGCATGCGCTGTTTGGACCAGGCGCACGCGGATCTTTTTTCCAGCATGGCAGACGCGCGCGTATCTTCTATCCTGCATAGCGTGTGAGCGCGGATTGCTGGCGTGTAAGACAAGACAGAGGGTAGGGCGGCGCGCACAGCTTGCAAGCGTTGATGCACGACACATGCCATGACACTGCACGATTCATGCGGATGTGTTTTGGTCCTTGGTTGTGTGTTTTCGTGCAGGTGTTGTCCTTTGGGCAGTCGGGCTCGATTTTAGGTTTCATCATTTTCTGCGTTTTTTTCCGTAATATATAACTGCATTAATTGTTTTATTTGACAATTATTATTATATATGTGAAAGACATGTTCTATGTGATTTACTGATTTAAATTGCATATTAAGAGAAGCATGCTAAGATTTGTATTTTATTATTTGAATATTATATGCATGTTAAAAACCCTCGGTGATAAATAACTTAGTGGGAGAGGATTGATAAATAATTCACGTGACCTCCATTATTGGTTTGTAAGTGATGTGAGTAAACCTGCATATTGACAATAGGCCTTCCTCCGCAATGGATGGGTTTATTCACGAATTACCTGTGCAAACTTCTTTATGATGATTGTAGGAAGTTATCCAAGTGCGTGTGTACTTCTTTAACTGTAAGGCACATAAGCTTGCGCAATGGACTTGAGATCAAATAATGGTGCACACTTAGGTGTAAATAATAAGTATCCTCCCCAACGGAGTCACTGCTGTTATTTGCATGGCTAAAAAGGAATCGATTATTAATTATTTTGTCATAAAGTTAGATTGACAAATGAAATTAATGGGTAAAACATTCTCTCGTAAATGTTTGGATTTGTATACGTCCACACTAACGTGGCATGCAAATTCACGGTGCTTGAGATGTTGGTGAATTTTATTTTATATTGTTTTAAGGAAATCAATATAAATTGATATATTCGAAGTATTTGATCTGTTTATTATTTTTGATTCTCAGGATTTTGAAATGACACTCAACTCACTTTCCGTTATACTTAAAGAACACAAACTTACTGGCACTAATTATGTTGACTGGAAACGAAACATGAACATTGTTTTAACTGCTGAAGATTATATCTTTATACTCACTGAGAAATGTCCTCCGAAACCTACTGATGACTCTACCGAAGAGCAAAGAGTTGCTTATAATAGGTGGCTCAAAGCTGATACGATGGCTAAGTGCTATATTTTGGCTTCTATGTCAAATGTGCTTCAAACTCAGTATCAAGCTATGAACACCGCCTATGATATGATGCATAATTTTAGGGAACTCTTCGGGCATCAGAGTCGTCCTACTAGGTCGAAGGGCATGTCTGTACTGATGAAAACCAAAATGGCTGAGGGCACTTCCATAAGGGAACATGTCCTTAGAATGATGGGCCAACTCAATGAGTTAGAGGTTCTTGGAGCTGAAATCGATGGGGAAACCCAAGTCGATTTCATACTCCAAAGCTTGCCTAGGAGTTTTGAGCAGTTTCGCCTGAACTACTGTATGAACAAATATTTGTACACATTGGCGGAATTTCTGACAGAACTTGTGGCGGCGGAAGAACTGTTTTGTAAAGCTCCTTAGGTTCATGTTGCTGAAAATGCTGCCTATCCTAGGCCAAAAGGCGGTAGGAATAAGAAGAAGCAAGGAAATTCAGCACCGGTGTACCAAGTGAACACAAAGAGTGGTGCGGTCAAGAAGCCTAAAGGTAAGTGCTTCAAATGCAAGCAGCCGGGACACTACAAGGCTGACTGCCTTCTTCTGAAGGGGAACATGACTGGTAAGTCTTTAATACTAGTTGTTGAATCGTGTTTAGCGGCTGTATCTACTGACACATGTTGTGTAGATACGAGAGCCACTGACCATGTCTGCAATTCTTTGCAGGGGTTCCATCAAACCCGACAACTAAGTGATGAGGAGATTACCATACTTATGGGGAATGCTACTAGAGTAGCGGCTATTGCAGTGGAAGACGTCTATTTATTTTTTAATAAGAATAAAACTCTTGTTTTGAGGAATCGTCTTTATGTACCTCATTTTAGAAAGAATTTAATTTCGGTTTCTAAATTATTTATGGATGGATATTCTGTTTCTTTTAATGTCAGGGTTGTTATAAGGAAAGATAGAATTATTATCTGTGATTGTGCATTGATAGTTAATTTGTATACTCTTAATCCAATTTCTCCCAAGGTGCAACAGATTGAATTGAATGATACATCTACTAATAAGAGAAAAGAACCTTCGAAAATGAACCAAACATATCTTTGGCATCTAAGACTGAGTCATATTAACTTGAGTAGGATTCAAAGGTTGATAGCTGATGGACCTCTGAGTTCATTAGTAGTGGAAAATTATCCAACTTGCGAATCTTGCTTGAAAGGAAAAATGACCAAAATGCCTTTTAAGGCAAATGGGTATAGAGCCAAGGACCTGTTGGAATCGGTTCATTCTGATTTATGTGGTCCTATGTCTGTCCAGGCAAGAGGTGGTTATGAATACTTCGTCACTTTTATTGACGATTATTCTAGATACGGATATATTTATTTCATGCGCCGCAAGTCAGAGTGTTTTAATAAATTCAAAGAGTACAAGGCTGATTGGAAAAACAACTTGGAAAATATATCAAGATACTATGATCTGATCGTGGTGGCGAATACCTCTTGGGAGAGTTTAGGAATTATTTATTAGAGGAAGTGATTGAATCCTAATTGTCTGCACCAGGCACACCCCAGCAGAATAGTGTAGCAGAGAGAAGGAATAGGACTCTTATGAAAATGGTAAGATCAATGATGAGTTATTCGCAATTACCAAATTCATTTTGGAGATACGCCTTAGAAACAACGGCTTACATTCTTAACTTAGTACCTTCTGAATCGATAGCTTCCACACCCATTGAATTATGGAGTAAGCGAAAGTCTAGTCTGAAACACTTTTGGATTTGGGTGCTCCGGCACATGTGTTGAAGACGGATACTGATAAGTTAGAATCGCGTACGGAGGTTTGTCTGTTTATAAGATATCCTAAAGGAACGAAGGGTGGTTTGTTTTATAATCCAAAAGACCAAAAGGTGATCGTTAGTACGAAAGCTAGATTTTTGGAAGAGGATTATGTAATGAACCACAAACCTATGAGTAAAATTGTTCTAGAAGAAGTAAGAGAGAAAACACCAAACATAATATCAACTGTACAAGAGGATATACCACAGGACACTGCACCGCGTGTCACACCTGATACACAATTACCTGCGGAGCCTCGTCGTAGTGGGAGGGTTGTGAGACAATCGGATAGATTCATATGATTGGGAGAGTCTTCTGACTTGGTCCCTGGTGAACAAGAAATCGACCCATGAAATTACGAGGCACTGCAAGATAAAAATGCTCAATTGTGGCAAAAGGCAATGAAATCTGAATAGAATTCATGTATTCTAATCAATTCTGGAGCTTGTAGAACCACCCAATGGTGTAAAAGCCATTGGATGCAAGTGGGTCTATAAAAGAAAAAAGAAGATCTGACGGTGAGGTGAAAACCTTTAAAGTAAGGCTTGTTGCTAAAAGATATACTCAGAAAGAAGGAATCGATTATGAGGAAACCTTCTCGCCTGTGGCCATGCTTAAGTCAATCCGGATTCTTTTGTCTATTGCTGCTCATTTGGACGATGAGGTATGGCAAATGGATGTCAAGACAGCTTTCATAAATGAAAGTCTTGAGGAAAACATCTATATGAAGCAACCAGAGAGATTCATTGTAAAGGGCGAAGGGCATCTTGTGTGTAAGCTTAATAGGTCCATTTATGGATTAAAACAAGCTTCAAGATCATGGAACATCCGTTTTGATGAAGTAATCTAGTCATATGGATTTATTCAATGTCCGGATGAATCATGTGTGTACAAGAATTATGACGGAAACATAGTGGTATTTCTTGTACTCTACGTTGATGATATTCTTCTCATTGAAAACAATGTAAAGATATTGTCGAGCGTAAGGGTATGACTATCCAAGCAGTTTGAGATGAATGACTTAAGAGAAGCCGAACACATTCTTGGGATCAAATTAATAAGGGATCGCAAGAAAAGAATATTGTGCTTATCCCAAGCTTCATACATTGATACAATCCTGGCTCGTTTAAGCATGCAAGATTATAAGAAAGGTTTTCTACCTTTCAGACATGGAATACATATATATAAGGAAATGTGTCCTAAGCCACAACAAGAAATAGAGGAGATAAAGTTGGTTTCTTATGCTTCAGCAGTAGGAAGCCTCATGTATGCTATGCTATGTTCGAGACCAGATATCTGTTATGTTGTAGGCATGGTCAATAGGTATCAAAGTAACTCAGGATAAGGGCATTGGACTGCGGTAAAGCATATTTTGAAGTACATGTGAAGGACTAGGGATTATATGCTGGTTTACCGTGCACATACTTTGTTACCTTTGGGTTATACTGATTTGGATTTTCAGTCAGATAGGGATGCTAGTAAATCCACCTCGGGTTATGTGTTTACTCTTGGAGGACAAGCCATAATATGGAGGAGTGTAATGCAGAAATGCGCTGCGGACTCCACCATGGAAGCTGAATATGTAGAAGCCTCTGAGGCAGCTAAAGAAGCAATATAGCTTAGGAACTTCTTAATGGACTTGGATGTGATTTCTGGTTTGCCCAAAGCGATCATAATTTGTGATAATAGTTGTGCAATAGCAAACTCGAAGGAACCATAAGCCCATAAGGCGAGTAAACACATTGAGCGCAAGTACCATATGATGCGTGACATCGTTAAAAAAGGGGAGGTCGTTGTCCCTAAGATTGCATCGAAGGATAACCTAGCTGATCTTTTTACTAAGAGCCTTCCAGCGAAAGCGTTCGATGGGCATGTAGAAAGAATGAGAATTAGATGCGTGTCAGCAGATATGGAAGCGTTGTCTTTTAGTATAAGTAGGAGATTGTTAGATTGTATACTATAAGTCTGGCTTTTGCATGAAACAATGTTTTAACAATTTATTTGAAATGAGAATCATATGATCAAACGTTTTGCATATTATACTTTATTTATATATTTGTGCAAAAGTCTATTTACTTTATACTGTAGATAATATGTTGTGCGACAACACGCGGAAGATCATATTATCGATTTCCTTATAAAGTATAAACAGATGCTCACAACCGAGATAGACGGGGACTATCTATCGGGATGGTTGTAGTGTGATTTGGTATTAGTTTGTCTTGACTATAGAATCACATTAGTGAACTTTGTGTGTATTGAGCAGGACCGCTTGAGATCGTTCGACTTGTACTGCCTATATAAGAGAACTTGATCTCAGTTATTATGGATGTTCGTGCTTTTAATCCCTATATAATAACCTCGACACGTAAGACATTACGTATTTCTTTGGTTCATCAATATGTGAGATTTACATGTAATTAAATCAACAAACTCGGTGAGTTGGGAAGTAGTGTTGTCTCTATGGTGTGCTGTTGATAGTAGAAGAAATCCATGTCCTATTTAAGTTGATGATGTCCTCTTGAGGAGCTTATAAGGATTATCATGTAAATCTTACAAGTGGATTAATTCCGGCATGATAATGAGATTGAGTGGTACTACTCTCGGATGAGATATTAATTAATTTGAGTTGTCAGTAACTTAATTAATTAATGAGTATTGTATATCTTAAACATGGTCGGACTCATAATAAGAAGGAGCCCATAACGTAATTATGAGATTAGAACGGTAGTGTAGTAATAATATTTTAGTGGACTATATTATTATTATTGGACTTAAGTATACATTTTTTGGGCTAAACTTGGATACTTAAGCCCAATGGAGGCCCAACTCTAATTTCTCCTCCTGGTCCTTGCTGTAGCCCATATATAGGTCATCTCAGCTTCCTGGAACCCTAATTCTGTCGTCTATTTTAATGTGAAGAAGAGGTTAGGAGCAGATTGAGAAGATCCTGAAGATCGTCACCCACACGACGTTAGAATTAGACTTGGGAATACAACAGAAGATCAAGAGATTGTTCTCTGCAGCTGTTCTTTAACAATATACCCTGGTGAAAGGCAATGCGAACTTTGAAAATAATTGCTTCCACTATTTAAGTTTGCATGGAACCCTAACGTTTCACGCTAACTAAACGATGAACGCCAATAGGTAGTACCTTAAAAAGAAAATATTCAAGGTGATCCTGGGTAGACGAATTCTGAAAAGCAACAGAGTTTGTTACGTACAACAACCGTTCAAGTTTCATGCCTTTTAGCGTTCGGTTTACATAAAAAAAGATAAGAACATGAGATAAAAAGAAGGGTAAACTGATATGAAAATATTGGCTGCACTTGAAAGTAATAATATCGCGTGTGAGTTTTTCACACACAATTTATCAAACACTTAATGAGCAATAACTTCGAACAGAGGAGTACTTCACCCGCAACCAAAACAAACCCATTTGTTTTTGTGATGTCGAACGCAAATGGCCCAGATAAAGATGATGAAACGAAAGTGAAACACTGAAAAGAACAACATGTGAACTCAAAGATCAATATATAAAAAGACATGCTTTGATTAAAGAAGAGTACCTTTGGCTAGTCGAAGGTCACTAAAGGGTTGAACAAACTGTGTAGAAACTTATAAAAACTGTCGTGGGAGTGAGGCGGCGGTGAATAAGTGGCTGGGTGGCGGAAATTGCAAGCAAAAAGGGGATAGAGGAAATGAAGTCTGTCGTGGCAAAAAAACATAGAGCACAGAGAGAAGGGTGAGAAGACGAGGCTAACGTTAGCACTCTTGCAGAAGTAAACCAGGCAGTACGGGCGAAAGGGGGAGAAAGGTTGCGGGCTGAAGTTGACTACGTATAGAAAAATTTAGATAGATATACTGAGTTATGAATAATAGGTGTCAACCAAGCCACATAATATGATTAATTTTCATTAGTATTAAATCAAATGCAGTTTCCATGTAAAAGGTGTGGGTGCAGATCAGTGAGTGTAAAAATAAAAATTACAGTGGGAGGAGGAGGAAGAAACTTGCAGTGTATGCCAATTATGAATAACTAATGAATCTACATCATGTAACACATGCTTATAAGAAATTCTAGAGAAAACATGATAATCAATTTGTCGAACAATCAGACACTGACATGTGCTAAAACATAAACCTTGCAAATTATAAATATCCAAATTGAGAAAATTTTTCTTCGTTCAAAGATTCGACAAACATTAGCCTTCTCATGTTGATTAGAGAAAAATTACCCAAAATCTTTCATGTTTATCAGATAAGAATGTGATGAATCAATGAAGCACCGCAAGAAAGGAAATGGGAATTCATTAATGGATCAAATTAATCGCAGTTGTTAGATAAACATAAAATTAAGGTCACAGCAAAGTACTGATTGGAGAGTGTACGCATTGGAAAGGATAGACCATATTGTGCATAGAGATAGGAGTTCCTCCAGGAATAGATATCTTGTTGGATAGCACATATGGAGGAGAAAGAGCACCACCACCTCCGCTGCTCACTTCTAATCCTTTCCGCCGGCTCAGCCGCTGGTTACCCGCCTCTTCTGAAAGAGGTAGCAGGAAAAAATGACAAGGCAATATGATTACTCAATGTGTCTGGGGAAATTTCTCATACAGTTGGAGGGCAATAGTCGAGTACCAGTAAAATCAACGAGAATTCATGGATCCATATCAGCCATTACTATTATTAAGAACGGAAGTGTAATTAATAAAGAAACATGTAATTAATCGTAATCCATACATTACAAGTATAAAGAGTTGTGAGAATGGTAGTTTAGAGCGTTTGCTGGGCGACGGAGGCGGGAAAGTGAAGGGATTTCTATGCAAATGGCGATGAGGAACAAGGAGATGAAATTGCGAAGAGGGGAGGAAGAATGAGAAAAGTCGAGGGGAGGAAGAATGAGAAAAGTCGAGAGGAGGCTTGCAGACTGGTGTTGTCGCCTTACACGTAGAGTTTGGAGAAGGCTTGCGGCTGGAATTAGCGGCGTACGCGTCTGAGGCAGGAAGGGGACACGTAACGGGTGAAGACCAGCAACCGGGAGGATATCGTGCCAAATAGCAGAACTCGCTCTTTTATATAGTATAGATAGATAGATAGATAGATATAATATCTATTTCTGTAATTTTACATTTATCAAAACTAGTGTTTTAGACGTGCTTTGCACGTCGCATGCATGTCATATTTCGGGATGTTTTTTTTCTTCTTATATTGTATTTTCTTATACATTAAAAATCCTATTTTCAATAGGATAATCAATAAGTTAAGCAAAATAATTATTTATTTATTATATTGAAACTTCATTCATACAAATTCCATCAAAATATTAAGGGTGAGAAACACATCCAACCAAGAGTATGATTAATAATTACATATAAAACTTAACCTCTTTAGATTCAATAAGTTCAAAATTGGAGTTTGCCAACACATAAATCACGTTAGGCGCAAAATTTTAAAAAATCAGAGTGCACTAAACACCTTTTACCCTCATTCTACATCCCTACTTTCCAAGCAAATCCAATAATATGCTCTACATCTACGTCATTTATTTAATTAAACGTCTTTAATTTAAATAGTGATCAAGTTAAAAGAATAAAAACGTTGATCAATCATTAAAATAAATATGTAATTGTATATATATAAATATACTTATATATAATGTACTAATAATTTTATTAATTAATTTAATAAAATCAAAGTTTCGTATCATATATTCCAATAAGACATTAATATTAAAATTCATCTTAAATTCTCTTTTATCTAAAATTTTTCTAGTATTATTTATATACAAAAACCAATAAAAAGTGATTATATATATATATATATATATATATATATATATATATATATATATATATATATATATATATATATATATATATATATATATATATATAATGAAAACTATTATCCATTAGTTTTCGGTTATTTTGTTAATTTTTCACTTCTAATATTTTAAATATATTGCTTAATTAAAGTAATTAATACTCTTTTATGCATATCACCACACACCTTAAACACTGATTTAACAAAAAGTTAAAACATACTCTATCAAAAATCTAAAGAAGAAGAAATTGAAATTGCAATCATTTCATAAGTAATGCCAAAAAAATCTCAAATCTACCTGGCCTGGCTGTGTTCAAACCTCTGCGCCATTTCTTACTTATTCTGCTTTCACAGATTGAAGTCACATTCTGTAAGCCAGTTTAAGCTCATAACAGAATCAGAACTGATAGTAACATAACATACAAGACACACAATCAAAACTTTCCCGTTGAAATCAACTCACCTCGTAAAGTTGTTCCCGAATGGCAATGGCAATGGCAATGGTAATGGCAATGGTAATGGCAGGCTGCAAAGTCAGTGCTGGATTATAATGCATCATATCGAATTGATAATAAATAATAATTAGAATGCGAGGACAAACATGCAATTGCAGGATCAAACATTTCTATTACAGGAGAAACTGGTACAACATCCCACCTCGGTTCCACACAAAAGTTTGAAAGGGCAAATAAGTGGGTAGTCAACCCTTTACCTCCGACAATGATTTAGGATTAAGTTAAGGCACCCTAGCTAATATGACAATAATTTGGTCCAACTTTCCAGATCTAGAGAAGCTGCGGCAAGGAGCTACCTAACAGTGGGCCTAAGGGTTCCCACCCTAGAAGAGGACCCAGGAGGTTTGCTACCTAGAGTTTGTCATCTGCGGACATCTCCTGCTTGAAGGGGGATGGAATGTTATGGGATATTGATTCCACACGAAATTGTGGAAGGGCATGTATGTAGGCATCAACCCTTAACTTCAGCAATGGCTTTGCTTTAAGTTAGGGCTCCCTAACTTCCATGCATATCAAAAAACATGCAGTACTTTTTAGGTCATGGCCAGAACTGAATAGAAGCATATCATATACTATGTCCAAAAATTGCCGTAGTAAACATAATGCAATAAGGCATTGGTGGTTTTAATATCTATGAAAACAAAGTTTCATCTTAATCAGAAAAAAAAAAGAAAGGAAAGAAAAGAAAAGGAAAGGATAACCGTTAAGTCATACAAATGAATAAAAACATTAATACGAATAAAAACTACAAACATTCGACCATACATTGAGTCGTTGACATGAACTAACAACGGAATAATATATCAACTCATAGAAACGCTAAGAAGAGACACAACTACCATTTAAAAGAGGTACTCCCCCAATCCTAAAGAGAAGTTCCCGGTTACCGTAGATGTGGAGTTTAAGAAAAAATTGCTTTTTACTTTACTTTTATGGGCAATTTGGTATTTTTAGGTAATAAATAAATTAAAAAGTAAGTTTTGTGAGTTGTAAAGGGGTGACAATTTTGAAATTAAAGTGTGTTGTGGGGTTATTGATTTGTGTGTATTTCCTTATTTGTGGGTGTGAACTTGTTTATGGGATGAACAAAAATAGAAAGTGTGAATTTGTTTATGGGATGAAAGGAGTATAAGAGATAGAGATTTATATTATTTAATTGCCAATTTCCAAAAATATCTGGATAGCAATATTATGTAGGACATAGCATTTATGACCAATAGTGCTAGTATGATGGCAGAGGCTGCAAAGTCATATCATGCGCGTGCAAATGCAACACATAGGTGAGAGGAAGTACATCGTGATACACACTCAAACACACATACACCCACTGTATTCCAAAGTCAGATTCACAGGATTGAAAAAAGGGGCATTACTCCATT
This sequence comes from Pogostemon cablin, assembly GCA_023678885.1. Lineage (NCBI taxonomy): Eukaryota > Viridiplantae > Streptophyta > Magnoliopsida > Lamiales > Lamiaceae > Pogostemon > Pogostemon cablin. The sequence goes on from CM043000.1 coordinate 2,626,014, forward strand.
TTGGATGTAAATTACATTCATATGATGAAGAAATTCTAAGTCTACCATAAGTGAAGTCTCTATTCTCTATGGCCGTGGGCTGTAGAACTAATATATATTATAAAAAATAAATGGGATTGTGCTTGCAGGTAATTCCCAAAGTTCCCAAACCTAACCAAAAGTATAATAATACTGAGTCACTGACAGTGCATTATGACTATTGGCTCTAACTGACACCTTTCTCCATATGCAGCTATCATTCAATCCTTTATACATTACACTAATTCGTAGATTGGTTTTCCAAGAATCATTTTGCATGAATATGCAAAATCAGGTATATAACGTCAAGTTATGCAGAATGAAAATTCTCTTTAAATAGCAAACGAAACATAACTATTATAAAGAAGACAAGACCAAGTTAAATTACTTGTGGGACAGGTAATTTACTTAAAACATTGTTACCAAGTCCTAATGTTATTTACTACAACCTCTATTTTAGCATTGCTTCAGAGTTTGATTTCAATATGTATTGACGTCAAACAGGACAGCCAACTGCATCAAGATTTTCTATTCATTATCAGATGCTGGTCAATAAAGCATGCTAAATTTACTAATAAAATTAAGTCCAAAGTGCTTACTCCAACATCAGGATCTTCAATGCCCATGTCTTTCCAAAAGTTTTTGGCAAATTCCTCTGGATCGCTCTCAAAGTTGTTTAAATCCTGAAAATTTAGCATCATATTCGTATCAATGACTAAGCAGATAACACCGGATCGTCATATGATATTTCTATTTTCTGGCAAAAGATTTAAAAAAGATACAGATCATAGATGTTCTTACCCATAAAAGATGATCTTTAATGAGAGTATGGTTGACAGGGAGATCAAGCTGGGTCAAAACAGAAAGAGTACAAAAAGTGAGCACCAGTATCTTGTTTTTTTTCTAATTTAAAAAATATGTAAAATTGCTGAGAAAGGAAATGACAGGAAATCCTCGAAGGAGCCATACCTTGATGGGAACAACCTTCTCACCAGTATACATGTCTTGTTCTTCATAGGACCTAAATTCATTTGGTTGTGTCTACAAAAATTGGCATTTGAATCAAACAGTTGCAAAAACAAGCAACAAAGTATACACCATTGAAGAAATAAACCTTAACAACCTTCTCACCAGTATAAATGTCTTGGCCTTCATAGAACCTAAACTCAGTTAGCTGTGTCTACAAAAATAGGCATTTGAATCAAACAGTCACAAAAACATGCAACAAAGTATACACAATTAGAAATAAACCTTAACAACAGGCAACCATTGTAAAAGGTATCCAAGATATTGATGCCTATCGCTGATTGTCATTTATATAGGAGCAAGTTCTTTTGTCCCTAATAATCTAACTTATAAAAAGTCAGCATGCTAAGAAAATATCCACAAATTTCTGCAAAATGTTGCACATCTACGCCGAAACTTTAAAATGTATGAAGCAGAATCATCATGATCTAAACACGTCTTAGAGAAATCAGATGTGGATACTATGCAATGAGCGTAGACCCACTAAATGATGCTTTAGCCCATATAAAGATTGAAAATAACAAGAAAAATATCTCGAATATAAATTAAGAAGCCAATAGCGACTGATGAAGCCTGAAGAAGCAGCCAGCGCAAATGTCACAGTGCATCACAAAAAATGTCATCCATTCACTCAATCCAGATAAAAGCATAAAGTCATACAGTGATTATAATTTACTACAGGATCTGTAAAAACACAGTACCTGTATAGATTGAGTGATCTGTGTGACAAAATCAGGAGGAAGCTTCAAGTCCTTCACTGTTCTTTTTGCAAAAACCACCATTATAGAATCAGGTTCTACAAGTACAGCACACAATTTAAGCTCCAAGATTTCATAATATTAGCATTCAACAGCGACTAGGACTGCAGAATGTCATGCCTATCATTAGAGAGGTAAATTATAATTCCTCTATTACCAATACCAAAAGTTTAACCTAATGACTGAAGTTACACAACCAAATACAGTAAGTTGCACAGACAGTATAAGAAAGACACAGGCTACTCAGGAGCTCGATCACACACTAGTAGAAAATTGAGGCAGGGTTTACAATTTGGAGTTAACTAGAATGGAGTGGTGGGTGTCCTGTCCACTCCAAATGCTTCCACAAAATTGCTGGGATTGATCAAGATTCTACAACATAAACCAATGAACTTGGCTACTGAATTAGGGTTGCATGATCAACATTTTGGTCTTCTTGTGGGTGATAGAAACTAGTAATCGAGTTTTTTTTCACTATGCTGATGAATTTACACGTATAATCAATGATAAAGTCAATAAGATACAACAATAATTTTTCTGCAGTGTGAATCCTGAATGCCATGGTTATGTTTAGTTGTCTTCTATTCTGATCATCACTTGAGAATGAATAAATGAAAGAATGGATTTCCTCAGATATTTTAAGTCAACTACTACAGTGAAATTCTTCAACTTAATCTTCAGAATCAAGTTCTAAGAATTGTAAATCAGGATTGTACCCTGCTTGTTTCATGTGCAATACCAGTATATCTACAGCTTCATAAACCCATCCAATACAGGGCCCTAGCTTATCTCCTGCGACGAAACTATGGATCCGGTTCTTCACCCCAATCCAACTTCGCCCTGCCTCTTTCTTACTTCCCATTTTTCTCAATAACTTTCTAATACTTGCAAAATCTCCCCATTTTCCATCTGCTGCATATATACTTGACAATGCCAGATAAGTCCCTGCAACACCTGGCCTCAGCTCTAATAACCTGTTTGTAGCTAATTTCCCCAATTCTCCAACCTTATGTGCTTTGCATGCTCCAAGAAACGCTCCCAATACAGATTCATCCGGCATAAATGGCATAGCATCTATCAGCTCGTATGCTTCCCTAACTCGTCCAGCTCGGCCAAGCAAATCCACGATACACCCATAAATCTCTTGATCTGGGGTTATATTATATTCAGTAAGCATTGATTTGAAGTATTGTAGACCCTCATCAACAAGCCCTGCATGACTACAAGCATTCAGAACTGCTACAAAGACAATTCGATCAGGCATGATTCCAGATTGAACCATCTTATCATATAATTCAAGGGCTTCCTTTCCATGCCCATGGCTACCATAACCAATCATCATAGAGGTCCATGAAACAACGTTTTTAGAATTCATCTCATTGAAAACCTTGCAAGAACTCATAATGCTTCCACACTTAGCATACATGTCAATCAAAGAGTTGGCCACACCTAAGTTGTTTTGAAGACCTCTTCTTACGATCTTTCCATGGACCTGTTCTCCACCTCCCAATATTGCCATGTTAGCTAATGCAGCTATCAAGGAGGTGAATGTAAAACTATTTGGTGTAAGACCTTCAAACTCCAACCTCGAGTAGAGATTCAGGGCCTCACAAGGATCTGACTTTTCATAACCTGCAATCATCGTGTTCCATGTGATTATATCTCTTTCTAGCATCCCACAGAAGCATCGATATGCCTCATTCAAACCAGTACACCTGGAGTACATGTCCAAGAAGGAATTCATTACAGGAATATTTGATTCAAACCCATGCTTGAAAACTGTAGCATGTATCTGCTTCCCAAACACTTGTGAGCCGATTGAAGCACAAGCTCTAATAGCAATCGAAATGCTGAAAGGATTCAACTCAGCTTCCTCCTATAGACATAAAGATCATGAAACATAAGACAAATCAACAATATTAAGATAAAACATCTAATTATCTAATGAATGGTAATAACATACCAACAACATTTTTCTGAAAACTTGGAGGCCACCATAGCCATCTCCAATGTGCGTATAACCAGCAATCAAAGTAGTCCAGGACACAGAGTTCTTAACTCCCATCTCCTCAAAAACAGCACAGGCTGCTCCCATATCATGGCAGCAAGTGGCATACATGTTCATAAGGGCGTTTTCAACATAAATGCTCCCAAGAACACCATGCTTAAGAGCCAACCCATGAACCAGAGATCCACAAGAAAGTGAGTTCATGCTTTTACATGCCTTGAGCACACCAGAGAAGGTGAATTCATTAGGGTGGGTATCTCCACCATCTCTGAGCAACTCTTGGAACATTCTGCACGCCTTCGTGTGCAGGTTGCAAGAGGTGTACCCAGTGATCATGGCGGACCAAGCAACGACATCTCTTTCAGGCATTTCGTCGAACAGAGTGCGAGCTTCCTCCACCAGACCCACTTCGAAATACGATTTGATGACATTGGTTGCCAGCACAGAAGGAGATTTTGGCAAAAATGGTGAGATGAAATGATGAGGAAGAAAGGTGTGAAATCTTGGAAATTTTGCTACTTTTCCTGTTCTCATGTCCACGCTTAATGAGCTACAATGGAGAGATACAAAGATTATTCCTTTATTAGATTTATTTTATTTGAAAATATACAGCTGAATTTTAACTTTCTTAATTCATGCTTATCATTCATGTTTTAGGTAATGAAAATAAAATGAGAGTGTATAAATCAGTGGATGCTCTGCAAGTTGTTGTCTGAGTCTAACGCCATGCCAAAGGCAGCTAACAAAAAAGGGGAAAAATAAAATGATTGGCAGTGGCTAACCACACCCAGTTTTTTTACCGCATACACCCACCATGATTTCATCAGCCAAGAGCTAAATACCCTCCCCGTCTCTCATAATTGGGGGGTTTTAGATGAAGGGCCTCACTTCACTTCTGGATGTAAAAATAACTCTCAACTAGTGAGAAGGGCGATGTGGTAGAAGAAGAAGAAAGATAAAGAGGGCAACTCAAGTGGTGGAGGGGAGGGTGAAAAGACCTTCTAATTGAGCAAACATCTGCAAGGTGGGGTTCAGTTCCTTTGGCATGGATTTGGCCCCTCGCAAGCACAATCAAACAGTGAGCCTTCTCTATAAGTTACTTGAGGCTCACCCTACGATTTACCTCCTCCACCTATCTATAGGGCAGGGGTCGTAGGGCTCCTAATGGTGGGGTGCACCATTTTTTAAGAAAGATAATGAAATAAATAGGGGATGTGAATGTGATGTGTGTGGTCAAACACAAAGGGCGGAGGTTTAAGTCCATCAACCAATGAACAAAGAACGAAGTGAGGGAACCACGCCTTATGAAATTAATTAATGGAGTAATAAAAAAAAACAAATAACACTACTTATTCTGTTAACTTTTTATTACCACTAGTCGAGGCTGCACCTCACGAAGTAAGGTGTTTAACCGTGCTTACCAGGCTTGAGATTTTATTTTCATGTATATAGTAAATTACAATAATAGTGCCTCTTAGTGTTATGGTATTGATAGTTTTTTAGTATTAATAGTGTGTTTGTTGGGTTATAACATATATTTATAACAATGTAATATTAATAAACGTCAATTTTATAACAATGTAATATTAATAAACGTCAATCTTAAACAATACACAAGTCAATCACTTTAAAAACAAATCCTAAAACAATGCAATGGGCACAAGCACAACATGCTTACATGTCTAAGTTATGTATGCTAATGAACTTGCAGATTACTGCCATTCTCACAATCTCATAGATTACTATTTTCAAAGCAACAAGGCTTATTGTAGTTATAATGGTGCATTATTTATCTATAATTACCTAATTAAACTAACAGATTACTGCCATTCTCACAATCTTTTCACAGATTACTGCAAACCATTGAATAATGCGTACCAAATGCTCTTTTTCAAATTGCATTTAACTTATCTTTAATATTAATGGGGCATTATTTATCTACAATTACCTAATTAAACTAATTATAACACCAGGCAAATTGAATTTTCAAACTCTCTCTTTAATGATTTTCAGTCCATGTACAATCTCATAGAATATTATCTCTAACACATGAAAAAGATAAAAGAAGTTAATGTCATACTACTTAACTTTGGTTTAATCATATTCATGGAATGTTCTCTCTGTCCCATCATTCCACTTTTTCATTTCTTTATTTTCTTTATGGAACTACGGATATTAATGCTAAAGATTACTGCTTTCTTGCAAATACTATTTCACGAGTTCAACTATGAAAGAGATACAAGATTTCAATATTTATCTTTAATGTGTATGTGTATATGATAAATCAATCTATTTAAATGAGTTTCACACAGTTATAGAGAGATGAGGATGAAAGGGCATACCTAGATGGCGAAGTGGAAGCTGTAATTCGTGAAGAATGTGTACTGCCCTGTTTAACAAATTAATCCTCAATTAGTAGATTCCAAACTAAGATACAGTGAGTAGCTACTTAATAATATATGTATGCATGCACTAAATACTAGACAATGGTGAATGCATGCTCCTAGAAATCAAAGTCAGATACTTATCACACAACAAAATATGTCTCAGTTATACTTTTCTTAGAAACAATTCATCAAACACCTAATTGACGGAGGAATAAAAAAGCTGTAAGACAATTAATACAGTCAGTAGCTACTTAATAATATGCATGCATGTCACTAAATACTGAGCAACAGAAAATGCAATCTACTTGAAATCAAAGTCACACACTCATCACACCATAAAATTAAGTAGCAGTTATATTTTTCTTTGAAACAATTCATCAAACACCTGATGGGCATAAAGCATGATTACCCATAAACAAAAATTCAAACTCTTTTGAAAGAGGTTTAAAGGGGAAACATTTAGGCATGCCAAGTGCATGCTACTTGAAATCAAAATACCTAGACAGAATACGCCGTTGAGGGAATGGAAGATACGTCTTCTACTTCGAATGGAGGTTCCAGTCAAAATGACGAAGAAATATGAAAGGGGTAAGAGAGGGAGATTAAGAAATGAACAGGTGGGAAGGAACAGAAGCTTAGAGACGACGAAGAGCCGAACGCCTGGAATTAACCATTCTTCTCATCTGGACGAAATGATACGTGATAGTATGATACATCTTCCTCAAGAGTAACTGCTGGAAAGTGGAAAATGGCCCTCGTATCGAAACATAGTTCACACAGTCACACACAATAAGGGGGTATTGGGATAAAAGTGTGGAATGGGAATATGAATCCCTTGATAGTGGGGTGGAATCAATTTGATTCATCCCAATTTTGAGTGGTATGGTCCATTCCACAAACTTGGGAATCAAATCATTTTTTTCATACCCATTCCTTTAATACTAAATAATGTTTTCATTACATTCCCGTTCCTTCATCTCCAAACCCTTCAAACAAACACTCCCTAAAAGTTTCTACCAATGAATGGTTTAGTTAGTCGATCCGATCAAATTTTAAGTTCTTGTGTTATTTTTTTAACTCTATGACTAAAAGTTACAATCAAAATCTAAATAATTAATTTATGGGCAAATGCTTAATCAATCATGGGATAATTTCAATTTTGAGAAGAAAAATACTACCTCCGTCCCACAGAAAGGTACGCGCTTCCTTTGTAAATTGTCGATAGCCGATTTTTATTGGGTGAGATGGGTGTTTAATGTGGCTGTTATATATTTTAATCGGACTAGTCAAACATAATATGAAGAAAGTAAAAGGTAGAAGAATACAAGAATTCCTCTCACGTTTGTGGAGTTAAAGTAGAGAGTTTGTTTCTCTCTGTGTTTTTTTTGTATGGTGGGAGATAATTCTCCTTTACAGAGGCGATGATGGTGAAGATGCAGGTGAGCTTGAGATTGAAGATGAAGGTGAGGATGGGTCTGATCTCGAAGATAAGGCGGCCCCCTATTATACAAGTGGGGTGAACCTACTATTCTAGCAATAGATGCTATAAGCTAGTAGCAAGTGGGTATTAAATGCATATCCGCATGAGACTATTAAAAGATATGCGGTAGGATTGTCTCCTATTAGATATCTTAGGAGATATCTACTAGGTTGATAGGATGTCAGGCCCAAGTGGGACACTTGGGTGGTGGGAAAGTAGCAAGCGGGTAACATGGTGGTGGGAGAGTAGAGAGAGGGAGGGAGTGTAGAGAGAGAGGTAGGGAGACTCGGGGTGGTGGGAGAGTAGAGAGAGGTAGGGAGACTTGGGGTGGTGGGAGAGTAGAGAGCAAGTGGGTGGTAGAGAGTAGCAAGTGGGTGGTAGAGAGAATAATGGGGGAAAAGCCCCCTCTTTCTTCCCAGGAGTCATGGGATGGGACGAGCGCGTTGTAACGCCCTAAATTCTTTTTAAATAGGATATTCTCACGTATTGCCAAATAAATAGACGAGTAAATAAATGATAAAATAGATATAGTTGCCCTAGAACATGGGCGTCACTGAATGTAGCATATTAGCGGAAGTCGTAATGAAATGTTCCAGGACAAGAGCTACCATATCCAGAAAATTATATTACAAAACATGAAAATATTGAAAAGATGTAAAATCCACTTAAGTTACGCTTCTTCACCTTCTGGAAAATTTGAAAATCAAAATAAAAAGGGTGAGTGTTTAAATACACCCAGTAGAAGAACATTAATGATTGCATTTGCTAATATATATAAGTAAGAAAAATGTAAAATAATGTAACGTGGCAGTCGATAAATATGTGTCAACGACGCTCAAAGTCCGCCAATATGTCAATTAGCGCCGACTTTGGTTACGTTCGACAATATGTCAATTAGTGAGTAAGCGCCGCCTCGAAGTACAACAATATGTCAATTAGTATCGAACTACAATGTGAAAATATATTCTAATAGTATATACATATTTATTACGTATACATATTAACAATAACAATCATAACATGAAATGTAATAATTACTCTGTGAAGAGTAGAAGTTACTCCTACCTTTTAATGAAGGAAAATAATGCTTGATAATTGGTAATTTGGATTCCTGAAAGAATATGCTAAAAATTTAAATATTTAACAAATCTAAATTTATAATTTTCTTAAAATGATAGTTTATTTACTTAAACTATTATTATTAAAATTTAAATTAAATAAGAATTGAATGTCAACCTAGAAATTAATTATCAATAAAAAAACGAGAGACAGATGCATGAGAATACTGGAAGGTATAGCTTTATAAGGTTTACCTAACAAATGAACATAATCTTCATTTAAAAAGTTGTAACTACTTGTATGTACATGCATGTTGTGATCAGAATATAATAACTTCTTTATATTTGTACATTAGTCCTTATTGTTATTCAAATTCTCATTTTATCATCCCTAGACTTTAAACTTATTGCAAATTGTCCCAACTAGACTTATATAACTCCTATTGAAAATCTGAAAATACCGTAGGGTTCCTAATGAGGCGAGGGTTTCAACTATACTAAGTACTATCAAAATATTGTAGAAAAATGGGGCACACTTTTAACACTTTGTAAGCTTATACCCGCTTCGTTTTACGTCCAAACTCAAAATTAATTGTATTATTGTGATCCTCGTGTGGAGTACTTCAAAATGGTATATAATGCAAGGTACTATGTTCACCGAGACAAAAGTTGATATAAAGGAATCAAAACTTTAATGGAGAATATCTAACAATTAAGATACCGAAACAACAAACGATTTTAGTATTTAACATCTATGCTACGAGACGAGCATTTTAAGATATAACAATATAAGGTTTCGTCTATGTTGACAGGATGTTGGAACAAATGGATTTGTTAATAACTATTTTATTTTACGTCCAAATCTAAAACAAATTATACTATGTTGATCTATGCAATGAGAGCTTCAAAATGGTATATAATACATGACCTAACTCTTCCCGAAACACAAGATGCCATTGATGCATAACTTACTTCGAAATGATATATCTAACTAAAGGAGTATCGATTCTATAAACATTTTTAATATATGAAGTCTATGCGACGAGAGGATCATTTTGATATATAATGTGATAAGAATCGACAACTATATGGTAAACTTACCTTCTATCCAGCAACCCCTCCTTCCTTCTTCTTTAATGGCGTCTGCTCCTTCCTTCTTCTTTAATGGTGCATAGTGTGTGTATAGTGTATGCGTAGGTTGTGTGTGGTTCCAAGAATGGTGCAGGTCGTTCTATTTATAGGTGGATTTATAGTAGGATTATAGATAGGCTAATCACTACTGCCTATGTGTGTAGGTTTCTTACGTACGACTGCACACGTGCTCCTAACGACGTGTGCTATCCTTATTCTGCCAATTTTAATTGTAGAGGTAATGTCCACGTTGTACCCCTTATGTCCATCAGTTACCATGCGCCATCTATTATAATATGTATGTTTACTATTTTATTATTATTATATAATTTATGATTGTTTTTATTATCATAATATATAAATACATATTATTATTACAAAGGCATAAATATATATTATTATTATGAAAGTCAATATGAATTGCTTAGTATTTAAAGTAACTTTTATCTAAATATAAAATTTACGAGAATATAAATGAAGAAATATTAGGTGTTACATTCTACCCTACTAAAAAATAATTTCGTCCTCGAAATTCAGCTTACTTGGCCAGTGGATGTTTGGATATTTATTTCGCACATCCTCCTCTCATTTCCATGTTACTTCCTCTTGGCTGTGTCCACTCAATTGAACTTTGATTAGAGTGACGTCACGATTCCTCAACTTGAGAATTTTCCTATCAAGGATAGCGATAGGAAACTCTTCGTAAGCAAGATTATTGCCGACTGGTATTGTTTCTTTGTTGACCACGTGGCTTGGGTCGAAAACATATTTCCTTAGCATGGATATATGGAACACGTCGTGTACTCCTGCCATTTCGGGAGGTAATGACAATCGATATGCTAATTTGCCAACTTTTTCTAATATTTCGTATGGTCCAATGAATCTTGGTTTGAGCTTTCCTTTCTTTCCAAAACGAGAAATTCCCTTTATTGGTGATACTTTGAGAAAGACTTTATTTCCTTCTTGAAATTGAAGGTCCTTACGTCATTTGTCAACGTAGGACTTTTGTCTATTTTGGGCCGTTACGATCCTCCCCTTGATTTTCTTTATTGCCTCAACTGTCTTTTCTATTAGTTCTGGTCCTAAAATTTTCTTCTCCCCAACCTTATCCCAATAGAGAGGTGATCTATATTTTCTTCCATAAAGTGCTTCATAAGAAGCCATACAGATTGTGGCTTGAAAACTATTATTATAGGCGAATTCAACTAATGGAAAGTATTGTTCACAGCCTCCGCCAAAATCTAATACGCATGCCCTCAACATGTCTTCCAAGGTTTGTATGGTCCTTTTAGATTGTCCGTCTGTTTGAGGGTGGAAAGTTGTGCTGAAGTTTAGCTTCGTTTCCATTGCATCTTGCAAGCTATGCCAAAATTTTGACGTGAATCTTGAATCTTGGTCTGTGACTATAGAAACTGGTACTTCATGTAGTCTGACAATCTCTTCTATATATATATGTGCAAGTCGGTCCAATCCATAAGTCATCTTGACCAGCAGAAAATGTGCTGACTTTGTTAAGCGATCAACTACAATCCATATAGCTTGATTTCCTCGTGCTGATTTTGGTAAGCTGACAACGAAATCCATTAGATGTGCTCCCATTTCCACTCAGGAATCTCGAGTGGCATCAAAAGCCCTAAGGGTCGTTGGTGTTATGCTTTAACTTGCTGGCATATCATGCATTTTTGTACAAATGATGCAATATCCTTCTTCATGTTCTTCCACCAGAGAGTTTTCTTCAAGTCATGATACATCTTGGTAGTTCCTGGATTTACAATATATGAAGTATTGTGAGCTTCAACTAAAATTTCTCTCACAAGTTTCTCATTTTCAGGCACGCATAATCTTTTTTCATAGACCAATACTCCTTCATTAGTTAGGAAAAACCCTTTTCTTCTCCAGACTTGATGCGTTCCTTAATCTTTTTGAATGACTCATCTTGCTCCTGAGCCTTTATCACCTTATCCCTTAATGAGGGCTTAACTATTATTGTATTTATCATCGCCTTGATACTTGGAGGGAATACCACTTCTAGGCTCATACGAGAAAATTCAACCACTAGTTGTTTTTGAGTGGTTATAGAGCAAGCTAATCCTCCTTTATTCTTCCTGCTTAAGGCATCAGCCACCACATTCGCTTTTCCTGATGGTACAATATTGTGCAATCATAATCTTTCACTAATTCCAACTATCTTCTTTGTCTCATATTCAATTCCTTTTGCTCAAAGAAATATTTCAGGCTCTTGTGGTCTGTATATATCTCACACTTACCTCCATACAAATAATGACGCCAAATTTTCAAAGCATAAGCTACCGCAGCCAATTCTAAGTCATGAGTGGGGTAGTTTTGCTCTTGCGACCTTAATTGTCTTGAAGCGTAGGCGATCACTTTTCCTTTCTACATTAATACACATCCTAACCCTAGCTTCGAGGCGTCGCTGTAGATAACAAACCCTTCAGAGCCATCAGGGATGGTTAGTACCGGCGCTGTGGTTAACCTTTGCTTTAGCTCTTGAAAGCTGGTTTCACAATCTTCTGTCCACTGGAACTTTATTCCTTTCCTTGTTAATTGAGTCAACGGCCTTGCAATCTTTGAGAATCCTTTGATGAATCTCCGGTAATATCCTGCTAATCCCAAGAAACTTCGTACTTTGTTCACGTTCGTTGGGGCCTTCCATTATTTGATAGCTTCTACTTTTGTTGGATCTACTTCTATTCCACGAGCTGAGATGATGTGCCCGAGGAAGTTAACTCGATCTAGCTAGAATTCACACTTCATGAATTTGGCATACAATTTTTCCTTTTGTAGTATCTCTAGGATAATCCTGAGGTATTCTTCATGTTGTTCATGATCATGAGAGTACACCAAAATGTCGTCAATAAACACGATCACAAATTGGTCCAAATATGAGTGGAATACTAGATTCATTAGGTCCATAAATACTGTGGGTGCATTGCTCAACCCAGAAGGCATTACAACAAACTCGTAATGTCCATAACGTGTTCGAAAATCTGTCTTTTGAATATCACCTTCCTTGATCCTCACTTGGTGATATCCAAATCATAGATCAATTTTCGAGAATACACTAGCACCTTTTAGTTGATCAAACAGATCTTCAATTCTTGGCAATGGGTACTTGATCTTGATGGTGAGCTTATTGAGTTCTCTATAGTCAATACACAATCTGTGTGTGCCATCCTTTTTCCTTACGAACAATACTGGTGCTCCCCATGGGAAACACTAGGTCGAATAAAACCCTTGTCCAACAATTTCTGCAATTGTACTTCTAGCCCTTGCGACTCTTTTGGTGCCATCCTGTAAGGTGCTTTAGATATAAGTGCCGCTGCTGGGACTAAATCAATGGTGAATTCCACTTGTCGATTTGGCGGTAGTCCCAGTAGATCTTCAGGAAATACATTTTTGTATTCCCTGACAAGGGTACTTTATTAATATCCTCTGTTTTACTAGAATTCTCAATATTAACAAAATATGATTGACAGTTGCCTTTTTTTTAACATTTTAACTGCTTTCATAGCTGTTATTATTCTTGGCGCATTCCCGCATTTTATGACTCGAAAGGTAAACTCATTATCGTCGGGCATACGAAAAACGACTTCCTTTTCATGACATTGGATATTCGCATAATTAGTTCTAAGCCAATCCATTCCTAAGACAATATCAAAGTCTTTCATTCTTATCACATGTAGATTTGCTAACAGGATTTTGTCATCGAATTACAACTCCAAATTTCTACACAATAGTTCAGTTCGTATGGCTTCACCCGATGGTATGGATACTTCAAGATTATCATTATCTACTGTGATACACTTATCCTCCACTCTTTTATAAAGTTCAGTAGATATAAAAGAATGTGTGGCTCCAGTATCAAATAATATGAGTACAGGTATACCATAAATTGTTATCATACCTGTCATCATGTTGGGTTCATCTGTAGTTTCAAACTGCGTTAGAGCAAAAATACGAGCGGTCCTTGCTGTTTTTCCTTCTCTTGCATTATTCTTTGGACAGTTTGCGAGAGTGTGCCCTGGCACTTTGCATCGATAGCAAATTTCAAATCCATAAAAACATTCCCCAAAGTGTTTCTTCCCACATTTTGGGCAGGTTAGAGTGACGTCTTGCGTACTTTGTATTAGATTATTCCCTGCTTTGAACTGCCTCCCCTGATTACTGTTGGCCCATTTCTTGAAATCTCTTTCTAACCATTTTCTTTTAGCATGCATACTAATACTTTTCTCTTCAATGTGCATGCGAGACTCGATTTCTTAGGCTCTAGCAAAAGTTTTGGCAAATTTTCTTTCTCCTTGTCCGACAAGAATTGTGCTAATCTCTGGGCGTAATCCTTTCTCAAATTGCCTTGCTTTCTTGCCTTTATTTTTGACCAAATGTGGTGCGTACCTTGAGAGTTGATTAAATTTCCATTCATACTCTAGTACCGACATGGATTCTTGTTTTAGATAAAGGAACTCATTCTCCTTATGGTCTTAGTACGATTGAGACATGTAGTTTTGGATCAACATCTCCTTAAATTCTCCCCAGGTGAGATTACTTATCCGATCAGTTGATTTGGTTCTATGTTTCCATGAGCAGTAAGCAACAGATCTCCCCTCAGTTGGATTCCCACCAGTAATCAGCTTCATCGACCAGCTGGAACATAGCGCAAGAAACCTTCTGGGCATCCCTTAATTCCATGTGGTTAAAAATACGTTCCATGGATCTAATCCATATCTCCACTTCAGTTGGATCTCCTTTGCCATTAAATGTTGGAGGGTTGAATCATCTGAATTGTTTTATTACCGTATCATGCCGAGGTTCAGGACATTGTGGTGGCGGTGCGGGATTCCTTATAATATGTTCAGCTAAACCTCTTAGTACAATTATTAGATCGTCACCAGAGTTAGTTCGTGGGTTTTGTGCCTCCTCTTGGGATTGATTGTTTCATGAGGTTCCGCGTCTCATGATCTATGTCAATACGTACGTATAAATAACTTATCATGTGTAAGATGCTTCATAGTATAAAAACTAAGTGACAATTAAGATAAGTTAATCAAGTTATACCAAAATAGGTGACTTTGCACCATTATATATATTAATAGACATCATAGAAGTCATACAAAATAGTCATATACATAACAATCATCT
The DNA here is from genome assembly GCA_023678885.1 of Pogostemon cablin. Taxonomy (NCBI): domain Eukaryota; kingdom Viridiplantae; phylum Streptophyta; class Magnoliopsida; order Lamiales; family Lamiaceae; genus Pogostemon; species Pogostemon cablin. The sequence continues at coordinate 2,641,037 of CM043000.1, forward strand.
TAGTAAGTAAACTACTTGGGTCTAAATAGGCATCATAGAGGTCATAAAAAATGATCATACATGACAAATCTTAGTAAGTAAACTACTTAGGTCTATCCCTTTTTTTTAAGACAAGTAGATAATTTTATGAAATCCTACTACCCTCAATACTATCTAGAATCTATGGTAAGAACTCATAATAGGTCGGGATGTGTCCATTCAGCACTGCTGCCTCATCAACCAGGTAATCCTCCTCCACTTCTGGCTCCATCTCAGGTACCACCGCATCTAGCTCATTTATCACTACTCCAATGGGAGCAGGTGGAGGCAAATCAGAATACATCCACTCAGTCAATAATATGGAAATGAGTCCTCAGTAATCGATCGTAACCGAACTCCCGTCCAGAGATAGGTACATCATCTGAGCGATCAAGGCATTTACACGCACCTTTCAGTTTTCTAGAAGTAAGTTTGCAACGTAGAGGCTGAACTCCATGTCCCCATATGGGACTCCGCGTGCAATCAATCCCCGCTTTTAACACTTTGTGAGCTTATACTTGCTTCGTTTTACGTCCAAACTCAAAACTAATTGTATGATTGTGATCCTCGTTTGGAGTACTTCAAAATGGTATATAATGCAAGGTACTATGTTCACCGAGACAAAAGTTGATATAAAGGAATCAAAACTTTAATGGAGAATATCTAATAATTAAGATGCCAAAACAACAAATGATTTTAGTATTTAGCATCTATGCTACGAGACGATCATTTTAAGATATAACAATATAAGGTTTCGTCTATGTTGATAGGATGTCGGAACAAATGGGTTTTGTTAATAACTATTTCATTTTACGTCCAAATTTAAAACAAATTATACTATGTTGATCTATGCAATGAGAGCTTCAAAATGGTATATAATACATGACCTAACTTTTCCCGAAACACAAGATGCCATTGGTGCATAACTTACTTTGAAATGATATATCTAACTAACGGGGTATCGATTCTATAAACAGTTTTAATATATGAAGTCTATGCGACGAGAGGATCATTTTGATATATAATGTGATAAGAATCGGCAACTATATGGTAAACTTACCTTCTATCCAGCAACCCCTCCTTCCTTCTTCTTTAATGGCGTCTGCTCCTTCATTCTTCTTTAATGGTGCATAGTGCATGTATAGTGTATACGTAGGTTGTGTGTGGTTCCAAAAATGGTGCAGGTAGTTCTATTTATAGGTAGATTTGCAGTAGGATTATAGCTAGGCTAATCACTACTGCCTATGTGTATAGGTTTCTTACGTATGACTGCATACGTGCTCCTAACGACGTGCGATATCCCTATCCTGCCAATTTTAATTACAGAGGTAATGTCCACGTTGTACCCCTTATGTCCATAAGTTACCATGCACCATCTATTATATTATGTATGTTTACTATTTTATTATTATTTTATAAATTTTGATTGTTTTTATTATTATAATATATAAATACATATTATTATTACAAAGGCATAAATATATATTATTATTATGAAAGTAAATATGAAATGCTTATTATTTAAAGTAATTTTTATTTAAATGTAAAATTTATGAGAATATAAATGAAGAAATATTGGGTGTTACACGTGTGCTTCTCCTTCGCTCGGTCTTCCTTGTAACGCCCTCCACTGCGTATAGGTGGAGAGCGCGGGTATGAACTCTTCTCGGGCCAAGTAATGTGAAAAAGGCCCACTTGTGGGTCTAATAGGCCCTACCAAATTAGTCACTGGCTTTGGCTTCACTGGTCTGTTAGAGTGAAGGCGAAGCCTCTTAGTCCGTGCGATACGTCATCACGTCAATTTTGAAGACACAGATGGTGGTCAGGATGAAGATGGAGGTGAGGTTGGGATGCCTCTTTGGAGTTGTGAAAGGTTGCTTTGGGTGATGGAAAGACCTGCAACATTAAATGTTGATGGGACAGCTTCCTTGGGAGATGGGAAAACTTTCGGCTCAATGGGTCCAGGAGGTTCGGAGGTTGGCTCCGAGGGACTCGAAATGCAGAGGCGCATAAAGGCTCTAGAACGCATGCACGCAGGCCAGAGGAACCCAACAAATGGAAGCGTGCAGGTGCAGAGGTGTGCAGATGAGCAGGAACGTGCATAGGTGCAGATGAACTCTACACACGTATGCACACAGGAACTCTGCGTATGGAAGCGCGCAGGTGCGGAGGGACCTCGATCGGTCGGCTCGGAGGGATCTCGGTCGAAGGCGTGGAGCAGGCTCGGAGGGACCTCAGTCGGTCAGCGCAGAGAAACCCTGCATACGGAGGCACGCAAGTGCAGAGATGCGTTGGCTCGAAGGACATCGGAGAGAGCGCAACCTCGTCCTCTATGCTATGTGGTGACATAAGTGTGGACCACCTATCACATTAGCCCCCCCGAGGTGTAACCTCACACAAAAGTGATTGGTTTCTCAGCTACATATGACCCTTTGTTTGCCTCATTAAAAAACCTCCCTATGGAAAAACCTGGTGGGAAAAAACCGCAGGTAGGGAAAAAGAGTACTTACTCGTCGACGGGTCGAGTATCATGTAGGTAGCTCTCTTGATCACTTCGATTATTTGGTAGCTCATCCAAAGGATTCAATTTTGGAAGTGTGAGCCACCAGTTTTCCGTCATGCGGAACATCTTTTCGGGATGCTCATTCTTGCTCCGAGCCCATGTTATGGCTTGGCAGTTGACTATATTGGTCTGATCCAACTTAGCTCATATCGTGACCCTTTGGAATTTGATTGTCCTAGACAGAGGAGTAGGTGACTATAGATATAAGCATAGTGGTTAATACACTGTTATTGCCAAATAAAATACATGAAGGCTTAAATTATTTGAGATTTATCAAAGGGTTTATTGTCCCATGACTTATCTTTAGCCATTCGGATGATGGGGCTTGAGCATTGTTGAGAGTGAAAATAAGCGTGTTTTAGTGTATAATATAACATCTTTTTGATGAGAATTGTATTTATACATTAGCACAAGTGTCTTATATTCGATATATGTGAGAAAAAGGTGCACTTGAGGTGTTTTATTGAGTTTTAGATGAAAAAAGGATCAAAAGTGCAAAGTTTGAGAAAAGGTGCAACTTGTGTAAGAATGCTGAAAAATGCACGTCCAATTTGTGTAATTATTCTGTATTTTTATGGAGCTCCAAAATGGAAGTGTGATACATGGTTATAAATCCACAGAAGAGAGGGTCATTTTGGCATAAGGAACAACCCAATCGAAATCCAAACGAGAAAGTTATGATCAAAATGGTGATGTCGTGCAAGCTGTGCCAAACAGAACGACTGTGCCACTTTGCATGACTTGTTATACATTCAAATGTTGGTGTTTTTATGAGTTATTTATATGGATAGAAAACCAATGAAGTAAGGATAGCGTGAGCGTAAGAATCACTCAAATCGGAGCTCGTAGGTGAAAGTTATAAGCGAAACGATGAGACTGCGCAAACTGGTTCGACCTTGGTTCAATTTCTTTGATCTGGTTCGACCAAGCCCATGGTCGAACCAAAAGTCTGAACAGCTCCAGATCTATATTTTTATACCCAAGTGCGTGTATTTTTATATTTTCCAAGAAAAAGCTCATCCAAGGTCCATAAGGAGAGCTTACAAGTATAAAAGGGGATGTAGATCACACCAAGAAGATATATAGAAGAACAACACAATCATCCTACACCCCACAAGGGGGGATCACCCCCAACCTATTGGATTGTATACTAAAAGTCTAGCTTTTGGTATGAACAATGTTATAACAATTTATTTGAAATAAGAATCATATGATCAAATGGTTGCGTTTTATAATTTATTTATGTACGATGCAAATAGTTCACTTACTTTATACTGTAGATAATATGCTGTGCGACAACACGCGGAAGATCATATTATTGGTTTCCTTATAAATTATAAACAGATGTTCACAACTGAGGTAGATGTGGACTCTCTATCGGGATGGTTATAGTGTGATTTGATATTAGTTTGTCTTGACTATAAAATCACATTAGTGCACTTTGTGTATTGAGCAGGACCGTTTGAGGTCGTTCGATTTATACTGACTATATAGGAGAACTTGATCTCTGTTATTATGGATGTCCGTGCTCTTAATCCCTATACAATAACCTCGACACGTAAGATAATATTTATTTCTTTGATTCATCAATGGGTGAGATTTACATGTAATTAAATCAATAAACTCGGTGAGTTGGGAAATAATGTTGTCTCTATGGTGTGCTTTTGATTGTAGAAGGAATTCGTGTCCTTTATAGGTTGATGATGTCCCCTTGAGGAGCTCATAAAGATTATCATGTAAACCCTGCAGGTAAATTTATTCCGGCATTATAATGAAATTGAGTGGTACTACTCTCGGATGAGATATTAATTAATGGAGTTGTCAGTAACTTAATTAATTAATGGACATTGTATATCTTAAACATGAGAAGACTAATCGGCTCATAATAAGAAGTAGCCCATAACGTAATTATGAGATTAGAACGGTAGTGCAGTAATAATATTTTGTGGTATATATTATTATTATTAGACTTAAGTATAAGCTTTGGGCTAAGCTTGGATATTTAAGCCCAATGGAGGCCCAATTCTAATTTTTCCTTCTGGTCCCTGCTGTAGCCATATATAAGTCATCTTAGCTTTCCAGAAACCCAAACTGAAAAATAATTTACGCTTAACACTATGAGGAGGGTAAGGGAACAAAAGATTAAGAAGATCTCGAAGATCGTCGCCCACACGATGTCGAGATTGGACTTGGGAATACAACAGAAGATCAAGAGGTTATTTGCTACTGCTGTTTGTCAACTTTCAAGAATTTTCTAAAATCGTGTCGAACTCCAAACTAGACTTGTGATACATCGTTGGAAAGCCACGGAAGAGAGGATCATTTTGGTGTATAGATCACCCAAATCGGAGATCAGACGAGAGAGTTATGCCCAAAACTGTGAGGTTGCATAGGCTGCCGACGAGAATTCATGTTCTTCTTCAACATACTCTGGTGAAAGGTAATATGTTTCTATGTTTCTTACTTTTGCTGATTTAGAAATGTATGGAACCCTAACGGTTCACGTTAACCAAATGATCGAACGCCAATACAACCATCATCCACATTCTTTCCTCCATCCATCCATCACTTTGAAGATTCGTTTGTTGAATCAAGAGGAAAACTAGGAGGAGGATTCAAGACGGATAAGGATGCGACGACACACACATCTAGGGTTTTATTCATTTCCTAATTTATCTTGTATTTTTCGGACTATGGGTAAGATCTATCCAACACCCATGATTGTTCTTCGCAACATCATGGGCTAGAGCCTTTTTGGTAGAACTAGGGTTGTGAAGGTTTTTACGAATTAATTAAATTTTCATGCATATACTCTGTACAACACTACTTGTGGTTTAATTTATATATGACTATGTGTTTTTAATTCATATTTAGAGTCGTTTTGTGCATCATTAACTGTTTAATAGAGTCTGAATGTTCATCTTGGTTATTGATTGAGCACATTCACTGCTGAACAGGATTCCATGTTATGATTCTAAGTGAGGGGACTCCGAAGCTTCATTAGAACTATTATATATGAATGCTTATTAATTGAATTGAATTCGGGTTAGTAAGTAGGATAAAGAGGTTAACTTTATAGTACCTATAAAGGGAGATCATATCAGGTTAGAATATCAATACTAGGGGGAAATAATTGATATTGATAGTATCTAGAAAGGGGGTGAATTTATATCTCTTGCTCCAAGGTTATTTACACGTGTTATACGCTTATTTACTTGTGTTTATAGAGTAGATTTGCATGGTTTAGTGATGCGTCCATATTCTACAAGGCAAAGTTGGACATTGATACACGAAAGAGATATTAATGAGTGAAACTGGATTATCCTAGAGCTACCTATTCTCTACTTGATCCACTTTCGTATTCTTCTGAAGTGATTTTATTTTAATTATTATTTTAATTAATTATTTAGTAGATTATAATTAAATTTCACAAACTGTATTGCCACAATTCGTCTTAATTAATTTAGTAAATAATTAAATTGTTAATATGCCGTTCTTTGAGTTCGATAATTCACCTGGTCGCTTGCTTAAACTGCAACTGATATCCATAATACTTGGGGATTAATTTTGCGTGCAAAGAAAACACGCATCAGGCATTAGGGCTTGCATGTTCCTAAGGGCTCGATGACCTTTCTGCGAGTCGTGGCTTATCTTTTGGTGAGCTCGCAGGCTGTGAACCTCTTGTAAGGACCTTCTCGAACTTGCGCCTAGGCCTTTATTTGGTTTGAATCTCGTAAGGTTCAAGCCTTATGTGGGAGCTTTCATGAGCTCGTGCTTTAGCTATCTTGGGCTTTGCCTTAGCTATTGGAGCCTTTGCCTGGGGTCGGTAGGGCTTCTTGAGCTTACCCCTCGGCTATTGGGCCTTAGCCCCCGAGCTTAGCCTTTTGGGCGCCTTGGCTGTTCGGGAGCTTTTGAACCTATGCCTAGGGTTTAATAAGGCTCTCCGAGCTTACTCTCTAGGCTATCGGGCCGTAGCCCCGAGCTTAGCCTTTGGGTCTATGCCTTGGCTGCTTGGGGGCTTCGACGCCTATGCTCGAGGTTGAGTAAGACTTCTTGAGCTTTCCCCTTAGTTGTTGGCCTTGGCTACTCGGGAGCTTCTGGGCTTAAGATAATTTTTGAGTCTCCACTTTCTCGAATATCCTCATGTTGGCTCATCTTGTGGGTCCATGTGGGACCAAGTGTGTCAAGAGTTTCTGCCTTCGGTAGGCCGGCTATGCCTCTTGGACATGTCGGATATGTCCATTAAATAGACCGCTTGGTCGGATCTTCCTGTGGGTAGGCCGGATCTGCCTTTGGTTGTGTTGGATCTGCCCACGAGCTGGTCTGCTCGGTCGGATCTGCTTTTGGGAAGATTTTTTTTACAATGCTTTTGGGAAGATTGGAGTGGACTGCTTGGTCGGATCGCCTGTGGGTAGGTTAGATCTGCCATCCAGTGAGTTAGATTTTTATTCGTGAGTAGGCCAGTTCTCTCTAACCCCTTCCCAAGCTTGTTCCACTTGGACAAAGTGGCGCGCCATCACTATGAATGCTTCATAAGATAGTGAGGGGTTCCGTTGGATGACCACCCACACTAGCCGTAAGACGGTAGTTGCTAGCATGGTGTATGTCTCATCACTCATCTATTCTTCTGTTGCCTTTTGGTCATTGAATCTTTTTAGGAAGCTTTAGAGGAACTCTTCAGGACCTGGTTTTATGTAGGCTAGCTTCAGCTTGGAGTCCTTCACTCGGACCAGGTAGGCAAATTGAAACAAGAAGAGTTTTTTGAATTCTTCCCGGCTATCAATAGAGGCTGGGGAGAGTGAGTTGTACCACGTGTAGGCCGTGTCCTCGAGAGTTAGCGGGAAGCTCCGACACTTGGTAGCTTCTGAGCTCCCATAGACAGTCGTCCATGTTGTGAACTTCTTTAGGTGCACCACGGGGTCCGATCTACCATCATATGTGCCAATTCGAGGGACCTTCACCTCCGGTTGATATGGTTGAGAGGTGAGGTTCATAGTGAATGGGATTCTGCCCAAAGGTGGTTCATTCGCACTAGATTGTTGTCCCTTTTCTAATCCAGCCTCTTTTTCAAGGCCATCATTTCTTCATCCAGTGCTTCCATTAAGGCCTTTTGGTGGGCATGACCCCTATTATGAGTTGCTTCCTTCTCCTTAAACGGAGAAGTCCTTGAAAATAAGCTTGTTTGGTGAGAGTTATACGCCATGATTCTTAGAGTTGCCGAAGGGAGGCTCCTTCCTCTAGCGCCAAATGTAGATAGTCGATTTTTATTGGGTGAGGTGAGTGTTTAATGTGACTATTATATGGTTTAATCGGACTAATCAAACATAATATGAAGAAAGTAAAAGGAAGAAGAACACAAGAATTCCTCCTACGTTTGTGGGAGTTAAAGTAGAGAGTTTGTTTCTCTCTGTGTTTTTTTTTTGTTTGTATGGTGGGAGATAATTCTCCTTTACAGCGGTGATGATGGTGAAGATGCAGGTGTACTTGAGGTTGAAGATGAAGGTGAGGATGGATCTGATCTCGAAGATGAGGGTGCGAATCCCCTATTATACAAGTGGGGTGAGTCTACTATTCTAGCAATAGATGCTATAAGCTAGTAGCAAGTGGACATTAAATGCGCATCCGCATGAATCTATTAAAAGATATGCAGTAGAAAAAATAAATGAATTGTTAATTATCAAAAAAGTAGGAAAAGCATATGGACAGTACAATAATTACTGTCAATTTATCAATAAAAAAACTCCTTCTTTTCAGTATGCGAGGATTAATTTTTTTTTTTATTCGTTTTGTTTGGGAAAAAATTAATAGATATATAGAGGTACTACAATACTAATATGCAATTGAATGTATGATGAATCCTTTTAGGAAGGATAACTCTCTAAAATATAGAGTATTTTACTTTAAAATTTTATAGATTCATTGTATTCGAAAGAGTTTATTAACGATAATAATAGTATTACTTTATGTATAAAAGAGTAATGGTCTCTTGTTCTATAGAAATCATAGTTCCACCGTCCAACTAGTTCCATGCTATAATTTTCAATTAATAAATTATACTCTCTCCGTCCGGATTCAAGGGTATTTACTTTTGGACACGGATATTAAGAATATTGTTATTTAATGTGTATTAGTGAGGGGTGGATCCATTTTTTAGTTGTATTAGTGAGTGTGTGTATGGATAAAAAAGGAAATGAGACTCTTGGGGGCAGACGACTAAAATGAAAAAATGATACCCTTGAAATCGGATGGGGGAGTATTTCCTTCGTTATTTATATATAATTTTCATTTTGAACTGTCTTAGATATATACTATTTATACATGTTTCATTAATAGTAATACACTATACTTCTTACCTACTTTTTACATTTTATTTGTCAATCCCAACAATTTCACTTAACTTTATTACTCCCTCCGTCCCACAGCAAGGGTCTCTTTTTTTCATTTTGGTCGCCCAACCCAAAGGGTCCTCTTTCATTTTTTACACATATGAGACCCACTCATCCCCTCTAATACAATTAAAACATGGGGCCCATACTCCCACTAATACAACTATCCACTACACATTAAATAATAATACTCCTTAATTCAAGTGCCAAAAAGTAAAAACTACCCTTGCCGTGGGACGGAGGAAGTATACTTTATTCGAGGTAGTAACTATCAAGTACACAACCTATCTAAAAATAACTATTAGACACGTACCAATTTAAACCTTACTCCTAACTACAAATTTTATAGGTAGAATCCCCATTTTGCCCAAATTCTGCATTTCCACGTAATAAGTTCTCACACCTAATTCAAAAATCAAATTCCAATTCCCACATTTTGCTAAAATTTCGCAACCCACAATTCAAATGGAATAGATGCATTTTTTGCAAAAGGCGATTACAAGCCCGATTTTTCGCCATATCCCTAAATTTTGGGAATATTCTACCCTAATTCAAACGTGATTATTGTCTATTAGAGTGGGGTTTCGATCCCGAACGTCGTTAGTGCAAAAAGTGAATTATCCATCAACCTGTTGAATCGAACAATCCCACCGGAGACGCAGTCGATTTGCGCTTACAGGTTTGTATGGCGTTGAATTTTTAGTGTGATTATGTGCTTCATTTCGTGTCAAATGCTGTATACATAATGCATTTTGTGAAACCCTTATTTGATGTAGTGAATTTGAGTCTTCTAATGTCGAGTGGGTTTGAGAGATTTGTGTCTTTTTTTTGTCATTGTTATTTTGAATTGACTAATTCGTATAACTGTGATATGTAATTTGTACAAATTACATTTAGACTTTGTTACATTTGATTCTGAGTTTCAACGTTTCTGAAATTGGTGCATCTAATTAGGATTTGGTTTTTTTGCATTTTGTTTAAATTGCATTCGGAATTTGTTCCTGGGATTTGGTCCAATTCTAAATTGTGATTTGCTGTTACGTTTTGTGCCTAATTTATGAATGAGCTCTGCAAAGGGAATTGGTGGAAGTGTGTGGTAGTTATGGAAGGATTCGTATCAATTGTAATTTTTGCATAATATGCACTCTCTGTTGATTATGCTTACTCTAGGTAATATATTCATAATATGCATTAGCTGTTGATTATGCATAATCTATGTAAATTTTTGAACGAAGTTTGAGTATTCATTAGTTCGTAGTAGTGCGTTTAGTTTGGATAATTATTTTGCATGTAGTGAAGAAGTTTGTGAGATGTGGAGTAATATGAATTTTTGCATTTATTTTTGGGTTTTCATTTTACATTTAGTGAAAAAGTTTGTGGGTAGTGTTGAACGAAATTGAATATGGTTTGAAATTGTGAAGCTTGTAGGTTGTTTTCTTTCCATTATGATGTGAAACCGTCAATGTTGAGCATCCTCAAATAAAATGTTTCTTTCTGCAGTTTGTGAATGTTTTTTTGTTGTGAAGTTTGTGATTTTTTTTTTTTTTGCATTATGTGTATTTTTGTAATGATATTTTTTGCACAAATTTCAGAATGATGTAATGCACGAAGTAATGCATGTTATGCAGAGAGTAATATTGATTGTGGATTTGAAATAATTTGAAATATTGATTGTGGATGTAGGGATGGATTGTATTTTGTATTTTCTGTAAAGTTTAGTAGAAGGATACTTTGAAATATTGAATTGTAGGGATATGTTGAAATATTGATTGTGGATATGAATTGTGTCAAATTTTTGCATGAAGTTTGGATGTTCATCAGTTCGGAGTAGGGGATGAATTTTAGGATTATTATTATGAAATTTGCGTGAATTGGCGTGGGTATTTTGTAGGTTTTTGCATTTGATGCACATAATTTATTTTGCATTTAGTGAAGTTTTAATTTTGGATTTGTGGATGCCAGCAAATTATGCATTTTGCTGCAAAGTTTGCTAATGATCGTGGATTTAGGGATGAAATTGCATGAAATGCATTTTCTGCAAATCTTATTAGAAGGGTCATTTGAAATATTGAATTGAAGGGATAATTTGAAATATTGATTGTGGATATGAATTGTGTTCAATTTTTGCATGAAGTTTGGATGTACATCAGTTCGGAGTAGGGCATGAATTTTGGGATTATTCTTATGAAATTGGCGTGATTTGGCGTGGGTAGTTTGTAAGTTTTTGTATTTGATGCACATTATTGATTTTGCATTTAGTGAATATTTAATTTTGGATTTATGAATGACTTGTTTCTGTAAATTATGCATTTTGCAATTATGTATTTTGCAATTATGCATTTTGCTGCAAAGTTTGCTTATGATTGTGGATTTACAGATGAATTTACACAAAATGCATTTTCTACAAATCTTATTAGAAGGATCATTTGAAATATTGAATTGTAGAGATAATTTGAAATAGATTGTGGATATGAATTGTGTCTAATTTTTGCATGAAGTTTGGATGTACATCAGTTCAGAGTAGGACATGAATTTTGGGATTATCATTATGAAATTGGCATGAATTGGCGTGGGTAGTTTGTAAGTTTTTTTGCATTTGATGCGCTAATTGATTTTGCATTTAGTGAAGATTTAATTTTGGATTTATGAATGGTTTGTTTCTGCAAATTAGGCATTTTGCTGCAAAAGTTTAATAATGATTGTGGATATAGTGATGAAATTGCATGAAATGCATGAAATGATTGTTTCTGCAAATTATGCACTTTGCTGCAAAGTTTACTCATGACTGGATTTACGGATGAATCTGCATGAAATGCATTTTCTGCAATTCTTATTAGAAGTTTCATTTAAAATATTGAAATATAGGGATAATTTGAAATATTGATTGTGGATATAAATTGTGTCTAATTTTTGTGTGAAGTTTGGATGTACATCAATTCGGAATAGGAAGCATGAATTTTGGGATTATCATTATGAAATTGGCGTGAATTGGCATGGGTAGTTTGTAGGTTTTTTGCATTTGATGCACTAATTGATTTTGCATTTAGTAAAGATTTAATTTTGCATTATGAAGCCAGCAGCAGGAACAGGAAATGCAGAGGCTTCAAGCCGAGCAACGAGCAATAGAGGCTGCCGAAGAACTACCAGAAAGAAAGTTGCTGAGGAGCGAGAAGGTGAAAAGGAAGAGGATGTTAATTATGATCCCATGGCAAATGGGTGAAGCTAGGTTTTTGAAGCGGAATGCAAGTTTCTAGTTTGGATGGAGATGGGTTTACATGTACTTCCTACCCTCGACAATGAAGCAGTTTTGTTTTATATGTTGAACTATTGAGCTATGTGTTCTAACGGAGGAAGTATGAGCAAAATGTAATAGAAGCTAGTCCCACATATTTATATGACGTTGTTCACCTAGTGGATATGGAGAGTCGCCGAGCATTTCTAGTGGCCAAAACTTTTGTAGACAGAAATTTTTATGTATTGAATCATTTTGTGGTTTTCTTTCCCCTTTTTATTTAGTAATTTGATGAACTAGAATCCAAATTATATTTAATCTCTTTCCTTACACTCATTGTTTAAATTTAACTAATGGAATCAAGTAATTTTTTGTTAGAAATGATAAAGATGCATAGAGGCATGCTTCAAGTATCAGACTCTGGGTTATAACTTCATGTTAGAACCCTCACTGAAGAGAAACATCGGAATTTCCTTTCTTTTTTTCCTTAAAACAAAAAACCTTAAGAGAAAGGTGATCGACCAAAGTTTACAAGATCAAAAGCTACATACAACCATAACACTACCAATTACACGAAATGCAATCGAAAGTTTACAATTTCGATTGCACTTTGCAAAGTTCACAAGTTCAAATGCTACATACAACCATAACATTTTCCAAAGTTTACAATTTCGATTGCATGAAATGTAGATATGCATCAGCCTTAGTACCCAAACAGATTGTAGCAACTTGGAAACACGAGTTTGAATGTAGGATTATTTCTACACAGATTTGAACAAGCGTGCATATTCCAAAGGGGACGCAGTTGCATTTGGCACAGCAGATTACGCAATATTTCAGGCATCTGTCCTGCATCCCTGCTCCATAGCACCGCGCCTTACATCATATCCCACAGTAATCCGCAATATCAAGGAGATGACAACATAAAAATACAGGATAAAAAATAATATCAACGAAGTAAATCCATTATGAATTTGTTTGGTTTGGAAGTGCTTAAAGTACTATGCCACAAAATAACACCAACATATACTTAAGTAATCATTCAGACAGTTTCAAAACTCATAATATCATCTGGTATCAATACGAAAACCCATTTTACATTCAACAAGTTCAAAAGTATATAAATCTAATAGGTAAAAGTCTTGATTACCAATAACAACTTATACAAATTATTTGAGAAGAGGACACCCAAAAGAACCTGATTGTTAATCTTATATGCACTTAAAAATACAGGTTAAATAATTGCTCCAAGAGAAGAAAATTTTCAATCCACACCAATGCAGAAGTGTTAAATCAATTACACCCAATTAGTCATTCAAATCAATAAACATATGTGAAAGTAGATGACAGTATAAAGTAATTGCATCCAAGAAGATGGTTAAATAGGAAAGAATTGCAGAAAGAGCGTACCATATTGTAAACTGGAACCACTAACAGAGCTACAACTTTGGCCCTCCTTTCTCAGATCGACGGCGCAGCCATCGCCCTCCTTTCTCTCTCTCTCTCTCAATCCACCACTTTCGATCTAAAGACTCTCTCTTTTTAGTGTTTTTTAACCTCTGGCTCAACCCTAATTTGAAGAATCTCTCGCCCAACACTACATTATTTTCCCACCTCACTGCCCTAATTCTTTCTCTCAACGCCCAATTTATACATAAAACTCGTAGCGCAGTTCTGATCCCTCAGCATCAAAGTTAAAGACATCGGCACTTCCAAGTATTACTTCGTCGGCAAAGAAATTATTCTTTGAGTCTGCCACCACCGTCACATGCCCAATCGTCAGCGTCTCGCCGCCCAGCCTCACCGCCGGCTTCCGATACTACTCCACCATTCGCATCACTTCTTCGTCTTGGTTTTTAGCAGAGTGTTTCTATCGCCGCCTTCCAGTTCAACAGATTGCCTATGAGAGAGAGTGAGGGAGACAATGATGGGACGGGGGTGAGTAGAGTAGGATAGGAAAGAAAATACGAAATTTGATTGAGTAAGAATGCGATTTGTTTAATAAAGGGTAATCTCGTCTCTTTAATATTAATTTGTGTAGTGGGGAAGAATTTTCTTTTTCCGTTGTATCTAAGAGTATTTACACTCTAAAGCCATGTACCTTGTAGTAATAATTTCAATTTATTCATTATCCCAACAAATTTATTTATTTTTTAATTTTCTTTAAATTTCTAACTTCTATTTTTTTACATTATATCTTATTTAAAAAATAACATTTCTTAATCTGAATGTCACTACAAATGGCCATTACCCAGTACTATTTTTCAAAAAATTATTGCGGAGAATGATTTAATATTTTTAAGAATTATTAATTAAATGTCTGACGTCTTACTTTTGATAAAGCAAGTATACTTGTTAATTTTTTTTTCTTCTTTTGATCAGAACTTGTTAATTAAGTATATGTCTGTCTTAGTTACTTTTGATAAATAAATCATCAAGTGGGTGGTGGGGAATATGCTTTTATATTGAAAAAGCAATCGTACAAAATAATTTTGAAAAAGCAATTATTATACAGTGAATACACAAGAAAACCCAATTATTAATCTCTTACAACACTTGAAGTTCTACTTCAGCCATTGTTAGCATCTCCATCAGCTCTCTATTGCTAACCATCAATTTATTTACAGGTATTTAATTATTTCTATTTTATGTATATATTTTTATTTTACTCTAATTATTTCTTGTTAATTGATTTTGATCATGTAAACACAATTTTAGTTGCATTATATATATTTGAGACATACATTTGCTGCAATGCACAATTAAATCTCATACTCCTGCAATTTGTACATTTTTATACATGTTTGATGGCTATCATTTTTATTGTTTATTTTTTAATCATGATTTAAATAATGGAGTAATAATTTTGGGAAATGAAATATAGCTTATTTTCCGTCGCATTCGGTTAAGTTTAATAACATAACATAATAAGTTCGATTATCATTGGGAACAAATAGGAGAAGAGTTATAAGGAGTCTTGGAGAATAAAGGGTGTATGAGTGCTTGGTGAACTAACTACTAACAATACTAACAATTAACTTTGTCGATAAAAAAAAGTTTAATAAGATAATAACAACTTAATTTGCAAGTCGAACAGATATAGAAGAAAAGGGAGATTAATACTATATAGTTCACGTTGTAATTTGAACTTCTCATATATATAATTTCTTCGATATTATAGGTATATTTTGTTTGATTTTGAATTATACTTGTTAATTAGTTTAGCAAAAATAATAATTTTAGGGTAATTTTGCAGCACACCTTTGCTCGGGATGTATTGCAACTAAAATCAAAAGCCTTATACGTCCTAACTAATCATGAAAGAATGACTTCGATGAGTGTTTGGTAATCTCGATTCATTCCCTCGAAATTCTTCGATCGATTGTTAAGGTAGGACAAGCTCAAAGCATAGATTCGTACGCTTGAAAGGAAAGATAAATAGGTTTAAATTAGGGTGAGTAGTTATTATTTTTAATTTTTAATTATTATATTTAATTTAGTTGTGGAAATTAAATTAAAATTTAATCTAACGGTTAAGATCGTCTAGGTATACAAGAATACTAGTTGGACTCATAATTTTTTATTAAATTTTTTATTTTATACTTTCAAACAGGTGCCAGTGATTTGTATTTTCCCTATTTTTGGTTCACATATATTCTTTTAAGTTTTAAGGGGACATTAGATTTGATTTTCAGTATTATTAATAACTAAATTCATAACTAAAACTTCAACAATATATAAATTCTAAATTTAATTATTCCTGCACCAAAATTCAATAGTCACTTGAAGCATTTTTTATCAACCAATAAATTGATTTATCAACAGATTAATAAGAAAATTCGTTGAGTTAAAAATTTGTCTGTCCCATAACTTTTTAACACTTTAAATTTTGTCCCATAACTATCAGTTTTAGTTCAATTTTACCAATTATCGCCGGAACCTTAGATTTTCGCCGGAAAATGGTCACGTGCATCGCAGGTGACTGTTCAATTTGGGGAAAACTAACGACTTTAGATGACGTGGCACTCAAAATTGGACCAATCCAAACAAAATCGAGGGTTCTGGCGAAGGTTGAGTAAAATTGATTTAAAATTTATAGTTATGGGACAAAATTAATAAAAACAACTTTTTTGCGATAAAATTTAAAGTGTTAAAAGTTATGGGATGCAACAAAAATTTAACTCAAATTCGTTGGAAAGTTGTGGTTGGTAAATTTTTACCAACTAAAATCCAATTCTATTGATAAATATTTCATAATTAGTTGCTATTAATTATGTGGTAGATTATATAATGATTCTATTGATTGGTAGATAGCAATGATATTGTACCGTTAGTAGATAGCAATGGATATTATACCCTTGGTTAAAACATTATAAATTCGTTGATAATTCATCGCTAAAAGACAATATTAAATTTTGTTGGCAATCCTTTAGTAATTACAAACGGAATTCAATCTGTTGATAAATCTCATTGGTAAAAAATAATTTTTTTATTAGAAAATATCAATTTTAGTCCAATAATTTTGATATAATCCAATTTTAATCCTATATCTCTTCACATTTTCCATCTTAGTCATTTGTATTAATTTTAGTCTGTAATTTTCACTTTTTCACTTTTGATTATTTTGGAATTAAAAAAAATTACAGGACTTGCATAATCCTATAAGTTCTTTCAAAGTCCTTTAAGATTAGAAATTGTTTTGCAAAAGGATTAAAATTTAAAAGTAAAAAAATTGCAGGACTAAAATTAATAATGTCTAAAATTAAGAAAGTGGAAAACTTAAAGGACTAATATTAGATTTAACCAAAGTTATAAGACTAATTTATATTTTCTCATTAGATTTGATTTACCCTTCTCTTTTTGCCCATTTAATTAAAATCTGTTCATCTTAAAAATTTTAAAAAACACTTAAACAAATGACATCTTTACACATCTTATTTTGAAAATGTTATTGTTACCATACATAACATATCATATACTAATCTTATTATTTTAAAAGACTATAATGCCTTTAAAAATTAAAAGAAATCAATAAAATAACTATGTTCAAATAACGTGAACTTTACATATGAACAAAATTTCACGGACAGAGACGGAAAAACCTACAATCAAATTAATTTGAGCTACTTTACGATCAATTTATAAAAAAATGATCAAATTTGGTCTTGTAACTTTTGTTGAAACCAATTTTAGTGCTATAACTTTTTAGTTTTCCAATTTTAGTTCTTTGTGTCAATTTTGAGAGAAAATATCCATTTTAGTCCATAATTATGATAGAATCCAATTTTGGTCCTATAACTTTTACATTTTTAATTTTAGTCATTTAATATCCATTTGTCATATTACTTTTTACTTTTTCAACTTTGGTCTTTTTGCAAAACTTGCACACTAAAAAAAACTGTTTTTTATCAAAGGAATATTTCGTTGGTAAAAGTCTTAATTCCATTGTTAAATTGGTTAACCAATGAATTAGCAACGAAATCTATTGATAAAATATAGAATAAATCCGTTGCTAAAAACGATATCGTTTGTTAATCCATTAGTAATTATCAATGGATTGAATTCCGTTGGTAAATTCTGTTGCTTAAAAAATAATTTTTTTGAAGTGAGAATTGCAGGAACTTATAGAACATGCAATTTCTATTAACTTTTAAATTTTTTTTTCATAGGACCAAAATTGAAAGTGAAATGATTAAAATTGATACTAATAAACTAAAATTGAAATTAAAAGAAGATTAAAATTGAATTCTATCAAAATTACGGGACTAAAGTTGGTTAAGTCTGTCTAATTTTTCATATTTTCACTTTTAGTGCTGAATTTTTTTTTCAAGTTTAGTAAGTTCATTAAGTCTTGAAAGTTTAGATTTTTTTTCTCGAAAATCTTAAAATCAAAATATAAAAACTTATAGGACTAAAATTGAGTTCTAAGTCAAATTTGATATTTTCCCATCAAATTATTAATAATTATTATCTTAATGTGAGTATAATAGTACTTGAATCAAATCATGAATTAATAAATTTAGAACGTTCGCTAAAATCACTTGGTGTTTGGCAAATGATGCATTGGTATAATCAAATAAATGTTCACTGTGAGATGATCACTTCGTTTAAAAGCTTAATCTCGCAGAGAGAGTATCATACATTGGTTGAAAGATGATGAACCATAATATTTTACTCTGACTACACTTTGCTAGGGAAGTGCAGATCAATGGCAGAAAATCCAGCGGAAAAGATCATTGTTGAAATAGCCAAGGAAGTTGTAGTAAACTTCATAGTTGAGCCAATCAAGCGTCAGTTTAGTTATATCTTCTTCTTCACAAGAAACATCCAAAAGCTCAAAGATGAGCTACAAGATTTGAGAAACGCCAGAGATGGGCTGCAGTCACGGGTCGACACGGCCAAGAACAACGACGAGGTGATTCTGCCAGTCGTCACGACTTGGTTAGAGAGAACAGATGAGAAACTGAGCAGCAAGAATGAAATGGAGAACAACACCGACAATGGTTGTCTGTCTTTGAAATCTCGCTATTCACTGAGCAAAAGAGCTGTAAAGACAACAGAAGGTACGAAGAAGCTTCTAGAAGAATGCCCCAAGTTTGATGAACCCATATCTCATCCTCCACCACCTGCCTCCATGGTGCCTGATATTCTACAGAGGCTTACTCGTGAGTTTGATTCCAGAAAAAAAGTTGAAGATGATATTATGGCACTTTTAAGGGATGAAAAAGTTAAGATAGTAGGGATATGTGGGATGGGTGGGGTAGGGAAGACCACCCTAGCATTGAAAATCAAGAACAGAGTGCTGACTGAAGAGACTCAGTTTGGTGAATCTGTTATGGTAGTGGTGAGCAGAGATCCAAACAAGATGGAAATCCAGGGGGACATAGCTGAAAAACTTGGCCTGAAGTTGGATGGGATGAGTTTTTCATCAAGAGCTCAAAGACTATGCAGCAGATTAATGGACAGAAAAAGGATTCTCATAGTTTTTGATGATGTTTGGGAGTATCTCAATTTGGAGAAGTTGGGAATCCCTTGTAACAAAACCAGTGGTTGCACTGTTCTTTTGACATCTCGAGACAGGGGAGTTCTGTCTCGAATGAATGCTGAAACGATTTGCGAAATACATGTCTTAACTGGTGAAGAAGCACTGTCATTCTTTAAAGAAAAACTGGGAATTCATACAGATGGTGATGATCAAAATTGGGTATCAATTAAAGCACAAGAAATTGCAAAGGAGTGCAGAGGTTTGCCACTCGCACTCGAAAGCGTTGCGAGGGCATTGAAGGATGAGAAGAGCAAATCTTTATGGGAAGATGCATTGCTTCAGTTAAGAAGTTCATCTCCAGAAGACATGCCAGAAGTTCTGAAAGGTGTTTATGCTCCCCTGAAACTGAGTTATGATTTCTTGAGCAGTCAGAATATTAAGTTCATATTCTTGCTGTGCTGTCTTTTTCCTGAAGATTTTCACATTTCTCTTGAGGATTTGACTGCTTATTCCATGGGGTTACACATGTTTGAAGGGATTAAGGATTTGGAACAAGTAAGAAATAAGACTTATTCTCTCATTCAGAGGCTTAAGAGTCGTTCCTTGATATTGGAGGGTTCTGATGGGCATCATGTCCGAATGCATGATGTTGTTCGAGACGTAGCCATTTTCATTGCTTCTAAGGAAGAAAGACTCATTAAATTCCATGATGATAGCACTTGGATTTCTCCCTTTCATGGAGAGGGAAATGTGGAGCTTTCGAGTAGCTCGACTTATCCAAACCTTCGTCTATTGATGACCGAAGGATCATATGACCAAGGTGATTCTTTCGAAGGAATGAAACAGCTCAATGTTCTGTCCATCAGAAACAATGGCTCATTGTGGTCACTACCTCATTCAATGCAATTCCTGAAGAATCTACACACATTGATTCTTGAATCATGTCAATCCTTGACATCCATTGGTTTCGTTGGCGAGTTGGTTAATCTTGAGATTCTCATATGTCGTGAGTGTCGTGCCATCGAGGAGTTGCCACCAGAGACAAAGGTATTGAAGCACCTGAGGTTGTTAGAAATATCAAGTTGTTGGGCTCTTCAGAAAATAGAAAGAGGAGTGTTGTCAAGCCTAAATAAATTAGAGGAGCTGAAGATAGTAATTAGCTTTAACAAATGGGGAGAAAATGAGAATGTGGGGTTAAATGAGCTGGAGAGTTTGCTCAATCTCACTCACTTGGAAATTGAAGTAAAAGATTACAATTTAGCAGCCCAAAACATTAGTCTTCCATCAAAGATACAGAAATATGTCATCTACATTGGTGAGAAATGTAGCTACTATGAATTAAAGTTTGACAAAATGATGTTTGTCAACTTGGGAAGTGAAGTTATCTTGGGTAAATGGGTAGAAGAATGTGTGAGGAATGTTGAATATTTATACTTAGCAGGGGCTGGTTCTAATTGTTTGGATCTTAGTGTGGCTCAAAACATTAAGAGTTTGGATTTTAGGCGTTGTTCCACAGTATCATCAGTTGTTGGAAGATGTGATGCAACTGCAGTTTTTCCTGTAGTGGAGAAAATGAAGCTTTATAATCTTGCAAACTTAGAAGAGATCGTATGCAATATGGATGGCTTGGATCATCTGCCCTGTCTTAAAGAATTATCACTTTGGTTTCTTCCAGCACTCAAGCTTTTATGGAGACCGAATGTCGTCTCACATTACAACCATCTGTCTTCCGTGTTAGTTTTTGATTGTGGACTAGGCAGTCTATTGCCATTATCAACTGCAAGAGATTGTTTTCCACACCTAGAAAAGCTTTCTGTGGAGTGTTGTGAAATGATGGAGCACATATTCTCATGGAATGAAGAAGAAGAGAATGTTATTGAACAAGAAAGTGATCATCAAGGAATGAAACGCATCCATCAATTCCCCTTTCTAACAAAAATCAACATCCGGGGGTGCCCACAACTCAAAGGTGTTATTTCTAGTTTTCAAGATGAAGATAATCATTCATCACATTTCTTTTGCAAACAACACAAGGTACACAATAATTACTATTACAATTGCTTTTCTTATATCTAGATTTATTATGCAACTTGTGGCATAGATAATTCGTAAGTCATGATTGAAACTGCAGATTTCATTTGCCAGCAACCTTAGAGAAGTAAATGTCCAAGGGAATGCAAATATGAAGAGCTTATTCTGTCCTCAAATTCCAATGGATCATGACTTCTACACTAAACTTGAGGTGTTACAAATAGAGTTTTTCGATGACATAAAGATCTTATTTTCAGTTTTGCTAGCTCAAAATCTTGTCAATCTGCAAAGCCTGACGATTAAAAACTGCAATGAGATGGTACTAGTGATTGGAGACGACGAGGAAAAGAATACTACTGGACAAACAATAAATGGGATCAAGTTTCCCAAATTGAAGAAGTTGGAACTAATAAATCTTCCAAGGCTCACAAGTGTGTGTAAGGGAATCGAAAGCACTGAATTCCCTAAGCTTCAACAGGTGACTTTTGAAGAATGCCCAATGTTGAAAGGAGTAGTATCACACCCCAGCCATGATTATGCTGATCATCATTCTTTACATTTATTTTGCCATCATCAGGTCTATTTAAAATTATTATACCAAAGATAATTTACATGACTAATTTTGAATCTCTCTCATAAATAAAATAGAAAATATGGTATATACTCTTAATTTTAATTACTTCTTCAAATCTAGAATGACATAGATACATAAAACATTTAATGATTTGAATTGCAGGTTTCATTGAGTGACCTGAAGGAACTACACCTAGTAGGCAATGCAAGCAGCGAAATCGCATTCTGTCCTAAAATTCCAATTTCTTTCTTCACTCGACTTGAATGGTTAGACATTAAATGGCACCACACCATTACCCACTTATTTTCATCTTCAGTAGCTGCTAATCTCATCAATCTCAAAAATCTAAGTATCAAAAGTTGTGGGATGTTGGCAAAAGTGATTGAAGAGGAGGAATATTCACATGAAGCTACAAGTAGTACTCTTCATTTTCTTCCTCATCTGGGAAACCTTTATCTCAATGATCTACCCCAGTTGAAATTCTTCTGTGGATGGACATGTGCTCTCGAGTTGCCCTCCTTGAACTATATGGGCGTTGATGATTGTCCGAAGATGGAAAGATTTAGCTCGGGATCTCTTGCTACGCCCAAACTCAAAAGAGTGTGGATACGACCTCAAGAAGTTGCCATCACAGGAGACAACTTGAATGATGTGATGAAGAAATGTTTTTTAGGAGAAAAATTTGTAAGAACAAACTTATATCACTTGTTTGTTCTTTATCCACCCTTCTTTAATTTCACTTTTCAATCTAATAATACTTTCAGGAAAATTCTGCTGCAAGTGAGAGAGAGGATGAATATTCTACTTCCAAGTGATGAAAGTGAAGATGACTATATAGAGGAGGTAAGTTGATGATAATTCTTCATTTGCCATACAACATTTTTATTAAACACCTGCAGCTAATTAATAATTCAACTTGATTTGGGTTAGGAATCAACTTCGAATAAAGAAAATATGGATGGAGAGAAGCTGGAGACAAAACAAGATTAGAAGAAGCAATTTGAAAAGAAAGAAAATTTTCTGTCTTAAAGTTTGTGTGCATCTCTTAGCTGCACTCAAGGACTTAGGTCAAACTGCAGCTTAGGATGAGTTTGTTGGGCTTGCCCCAAAAGTTGGCCCAAAAGAAATAAATTAAAGAAGCCCAACATGATTAATTAATGGCCCACATTAATTAAATTGGCCCAATTGACACATGGGTGATGGATTAAAACATCCAGTATCTGCTTCAACGTGGGTGAGAGAAACAGAAGCAGAAAAGAAACATAATAGAGGGAGAAAACATGGGGAGAGAGAGAAGAGGGTTTCGGGAGAAGCTATCCAATTTGGAGGTTCGTCTCTTCACCGTTTTACTTCAAATTTGAAGGGGGAGTTCATGGAGTCGTTCTCTACACATTGATCGGAGTGGATTTCTATGAGAATTGGGTGATTCGTATTCTATTTGTACTATTTCATTCTATTTTCTCCTATTGTTGTCTTGTATTCCAAAAGGGGTTCTCTTGAGGCTATTCTGGTGATTCTGTTATATTCTCCTACTTGTGATAGGGATGATGTTCCCCTACTTGTGATAGGGAGTTGTATTCCCCTACTTGTGATAGGGAGTTGTATTCCTCTACTTGTGATAGAGAGTTTGAACTATGTACTTTATTGTGCATTAGTGGATTGTTTCCTAGATGAGAGGTCCCGTGGTTTTTACCCTCAGGTTGAAGGGTTTTTCCATATTAAAATTCTTAGTGTTGATTCTGCGTATATTTTTCCTGCATATTTATTTGATTTGTGGTTTCTGTGATATTTTAGTGGAAGAATTTGTGCATTGATAATATTTGAGATTTATTGTGTTTCCACTGTGCTAATATATCATTGCCTGTTGACTGTCCTTATTGGATAGGTTCCCCCATTCCACAACAGTGGTACCAGAGCTTTGGTTAGGCAGAAACCATGGAGGGTATTGGTTCTATGATTAAGTTGAATTCTGAGAATTATTCTATTTGGAAGCCTATGATGGAGGATTTACTTTATTGCAAAGATTTGTATGATCCTATTAGTGGGAAAGATGATAAAGATGCTAAGCCGAAGGACATGGATGATAAAGCATAGGAAAAGCTTGGTAGAAAGACAATTGCTACAATCAGGCAGTGGGTAGATATTTGTGTATTTCATCATGTGGCTACGGAGACCAACCCAAGGGAATTATGAAAAAAATTGCAGGATTTGTATGAGAGAAAGAATGCCCAGAACAAAGCATTTATTATTAGAAAGTTAGTGAACTTGAAGTATAAAGATGAGAGTTCTGTGGCAGAGTACTTGAATGTATTTCAAGACTTGGTGAATCAGCTTTCTACCATGAATATCACATTTGATGATGAAGTGCAGACTTTATTTTTATTGAGTTTTCTACCTGATAGCTGGGAGACTGTGGTGGTGATACTCAGTAATGTAGCTCCGAATGAAAAGTTGACATTGAACATGGTCAAAGAAAATATGTTTAATGAAGAGACTAGAAGAAAAGAAGTAGGAGCCAGTTATTCGCAGTCATTTGTTACAGAAAACAGAGGTAGAGGGTGGAGAGGAGGGCACAAAGACCGTGATAAATCAAAAACAAAGACTATAGGTCTAAATCCAAGGAGGAATTCAAGTGTTATCATTGTGGTGGACCCAACCACATGAAAAGAAATTACAGAATCTGGAAGGAAGAAAAAAAATTGAATCAGAAGAAGTCAGAGGATAAGAATACAACAACCTTTGTCACGCATTATGATGATGATGATACCATAGTTTGTGTGAGCGATAAATGTCTTCATGTGGAGGATCCCGATGTTGAAAGGATTGTTGATTCGGGAGCTTCTCATCATTGTACTCCAAAGAGAGAGTTGTTTACAAGCTACAGATCAGAAGACTTTGGTCACTTGTTCATGGGGAACAAGACTGTTGCACATGTAGTTGGTGTTGGTGACATGGTTGTTGAGACTGAGTTGGGACATAGACTGACTTTGAAGAACGTAAGACACGTCCCAGAGTTGCTCCACAACTTGATTGTTGTCAATGTACTTGACAGGGAGGGATTCGAGCAAATTTTACAAATGGTAATTGGAGGCTTATCAAAGATTCTTTGCTTGTTGGCGAAGGGAAGCTTTGTTGTATGCTCTACAGGACAAAGCTTAGGATTGTTCGGGACCAGTTATTAGCAGCTGTTGATGATTCATCTCCAAATTTGTGGTACAACAGACTTGAGAATATTGATGTGAGGTACCATTGGCCTAGAATGGTGCTAGAAAAATAGCTTTTGAAGCTGGGAAAAATTCACACTAAAAGGAATTCTGCAGATATGATGACCGAAGTGATTACTCGCAAGAAGCATGAATTATGTGTCGGACTGGCCGACATGAGCTCGAGATA